>JAQIYH010000109.1:0-13455 GCA_034700885.1 Paratullbergia callipygos | reverse complement strand
AGCCGGTTTCAGGAAAGGTCGTGGTTGTGAAGATCACATCTTTACGCTGAACAGTGCAATACAAATTGGAACACGCTCAAAGAAGAAAGTGTACGCTCTATTTGTTGATTTCTCGAGAGCATTTCCATCGATTGACCACGAGCTGCTTTGGGACCGTTTATTCCACCAGGGTGTCAGTGCCAGCGTCATCCGAATACTTCGCAACTTGTACAACCACGCGTTTATGAAAGTAAAGTTGACTGACGGAACTTCAGAAGCGATTGATCTTACAATTGGATTGCTGCAAGGAGAAGTTATGTCCCCCATCTTGTTCAGTTTGTTTATTTACGATATCGAACAGTATCTGCGGAGCAAAGGATTCAAAGGGGTGGAAATTACAAAGGAACTTACGCTCCACATTTTACTCTTCGCCGACGACACCGTGGTTCTGTCTGATAATGCTGCTAGTTTACAACGAAAGATTCGAGCACTTGAAAAATACTTCGATGCCCTGAAGCTGGTGGTCAACTTAGGAAAAACAAAGGTGGTGGTATTCAGGCGTGGTGGCAGATTGCCCAAGAACGCAAAATTTTATTTCAAGGAGAAGCAAATTGAGGTTGTGAAGGAGTATACGTATTTGGGTGTTCCGTTCTCCAGCTCCTGCAGATTCCGGAAGGCGGCGGATGCCTTCATTGCAAAAACGAAACAAGCTTCAGCTGCGGTTTTGGAAACGGTGTACAAGGGAAGAATCTCATCAATTGATGCCCGCCTCCGATTGTTCGACTCAATTTCGATGTCATCTCTACTATACTGCAGTTCCATTTGGGCGATAAATTATACGCAGCCAATTGAGGTTTGTCAAACCCAATTCCTGAAGAGAATGATGGGAATTAAGTACTCAACACCATCAGCGGTCGTAAGACTAGAGTCACAACGCAGACACTTATCGTGCACGGTTCGAGAACGACAGTTGAAGTTTCTTGTCAAGCTACAGACGATGGATGATGGAAGATATCCGCTGATTTGCTTCAATCGGCTACGACAACTTGATTCTGCCAACAACCCTGATCACCTTAATTGGGCTACTGAGTGTCGCAGACTCTTCGAAACTCTTGGTATGTCATTTGTATGGGAAAACTTAATGTTGCTGGCTGAATACTTCAAAGAGGCACTACAAAGACTCAACGACCAAAGCCTTCAAAGTGACACAGCTGAACTCGAGAATATGAGACCGTACTGGTATTACAAGAACTTCCAGCACCTAGATCTTCGCACCAAGCCGTTCATTCTAACCACGCCTAAACTTCTATTCTCCACCCGTCGCTTAATTCTCCAACTCCGGCTAAATTCAGATTGCCTGTACTACAAGAAAACAAGATTCAATTTCAAAAGCTCAGAACCCTGTCCAAATTGTAACCTAAACGAGTCAGATACACTGGTCCATTTTATCTTCGATTGTCCATTGCATAAGTCGACGAGGCAGAAGTACCTGCAGGATGCTGGAGCGCATCAACTTTACCAAATACTTGATAGCAAAAGCACCAATAAGCTCAACAACATTGCTAATTATGTAAAAGAATCGTTATCTCGCCTCAAACTGTTAAACGATTTGTTGGGAGACTTGGATCTATAACATTTCAAACGATGCTATATTTAATACATTAATATTTTACACATTATTACATTATTATAAACATTAAGTGATTTATGTCCATGTGGGTTTGCATGTTCTATGGGCCGAAGCCCGCAGAGAACTTAAGTCAATAAAATCTATCTATCTATCTATCTATCTATGTCAGCACATGGAAAAGTAATCGTGCTAACAAGGTTTTCAAATTATAGAATGAGTTAAAATTTCAGGAAAATTTAAATTCTAGCGACGGATGGTCTGCAAAACAACACGGTTCGTAGGTTCTGTTGACAACTTCTGTCAATTATCAATTAACGAAACCTTTAAGCTTCAAACATAAATCATAGTTAACCACGAAACGCAAGATGGAAAGTTCAACTTTTTGTCTCGTGTTACTGATTGCCATACTAGCTACAATTCCTCCTACATACACCCGCGTTCTACAAGGAGAAGGTAAAGTATATTCCAATTTTATTCTGAAGAAAATTAATGCGTAGCATTTGTAAATTATATTCAGATGAAATTGAAAATGTAAAGTTGGAGTCCATTTTGGCGAATAATCCACGTTTATACAGTCTGGGTGTTGTTGATGGGAGAGGATACATTATGGATAACAGTACAACTGTATGCCAATTACTCAATACAAATGTTCTTCTTTAATGGATGTTTTATATACTTTTAGTACACTTGGGATGAGGCAAGAATGTTCTGCACGTCACAGGGCATGAAGCCAGCGACCATAAAAAGTGCTACAGAACATAATTCCTTGTGTCAAAATTCAGCATTTTAGGACCGTCAAGATGTATGTCTCATATTGTCAAACATGACCATACAGATCCATTCTAATCTGAATTCATGTGATTTAAAAACTTAACCTCTTCCATAAAGACTATTGGACTGCTGGTAGAAATTTTCGCACTGAGCAGGGATGTGAATGGGATGGAGATGGTGGAACTGTTGGAAGGTTTGGAGACGGACACGGACCTGCCCCCACAGTGGTTGGAGTAACGTTTTATTCAATGAATGCTATAAGTAACTATTTAGCAATGAATCGCATAGAAATCAGGAATTGTGTTCTCTGTCAAATTACGTACTCAGACTTCTGACTCCATTCCATAAATCCAACCGTCTTGCGAAGTATTTACGATTGGACAGAACAATATCGATAAAGATTGTAGCACACAACCTTGTATCATTTCCATGCTTACATTATCTGAATCATACAGCCAAGCCAACTATCTTCTGGAAATACGGTGACTAGCGTGTGCACTACGAAGTATAAAGTTCGCCACATTTACGCTGAGGTTCATTTTCAGCAAGTCTGACAGAGTGGATCTCGTGACATGATTCCACATGGTGCATTCCATCGCCATCTTGCTATGGAATGGAGCGCAAAACTCATTGCATCATTTGACAGAGTAGAGACTCATCGCAATGAGAACATTGATGACGTTGGTTAGAAACAAATTCAAATATGTCAGTGCTGTACCCTTCTGAATATGATATAGAAAACTGATTTTGATTGCAAACGGATGACAACTTGCAACCAGCTTCTTCCTAATTGATTGACCTTCCCATGCTGGATGATCACCGACACCATCACCACTGGAATGTGTCATTTGCCCGAATGCAAGCGTATTCTCATGAATCAAAGCAGATAGAAAAGTGAGCAACCCAAGCACACCGCAGGTTCCAATTGCAGAAGCGACCAGAAACATTGTCACAACTGGATTGATATGAGGAGAAACTCGAATTCCGAATGCAATGCATGTCACTGCAGACACCGTAGCCAGAAATTTGAATCCAGGGACACCGAACGGACCATTGAATGCAGATCTGTAGATGGAATTCAAGATTTGAATCTGATGGAAAGTTGACATTAAACTTTTGACTGGATTTGGGTGGGAAAAATTTGATTGAATTCGCTCTTTGTTCAGCAAGCGTAGGGAGATGCCCATCGTATCAATGATAAAAATAAACATGAAACATTCGGAGTAGAATGCGCCAGCTGCGTGAAGTATGAAACTGCATTCGAATAAGAACAAGGCAGTAGCAGTCAGAATCCAAGTAGAGTCACGTGATGAAGACAAAGAAAATACAAGTGGGTACCAGTACCGCTTGTGGTACGGAAAGATGAGAACAAAGCTTCCATACGATAGGGCAGCAAAGAGCATACAAGCAGACATTAAGAAAGTGACCACATCAAAAATTCGCCACCGTTTTGAGTACATTGCCTGAGCGTTGGAGTCAGCTTCTGCAATACAATATTCCAATTGCTGGTATTAGTTCGCATACGGATACATTTGAGATAGCGTCAATAGCAACTCACCGATTCTTTGAGCTGCAAATCGGTAAATGCGATTGAATGCTGAACACATTTCTTCATGATGCTGAACTTGATGAACTCGAAGATTTGCGATAATTGTAAAGCCCACACAGCAAATTGTGTGCATAACAGCAGCTACAAACTCATAATTTGCAATGTAATGTTCGTAGTGCAGGTACAGGCCAACGTAGAGAAACGCAACGTATGTGAGATGGTAAACGGTGCTCAAATGCCACCAAATGCGATGAATCATGTCCGGAGGTAACAATGCAATCGGACTGTAGGTGCTTGATGTCGAGGTCGGCGCTGGCCATGGAAATGGAGTCGCTCTAATGATACATGCAGAGAAGTTGAAGAAGGCTGAAGTTATCGGAAAGTGGAACACCATCGCTCCAAAAAATCTGATATGTTATGATGATATGATTCTGATGTATTTAGCCATAGACACGGCTTGTGGAGACTTTGTTTTTTCTTTGCCTTTCGCAACCAAATTCCAAATTCCAACCGAACACTGTTGACAAGGTTGAACTGAAAATATTCCCTACCTTGTCATTTTCAAGTCAAAGGCCATGACGAAGTGTGAAACATTTAGTTGTTTTGCAACCATTTAATTGACGAAGCTATATTACATGTACACAGGATAAAGGAATGTAAGTATTATTACATGCAATTATTCATGTCGAAAGAAGTACATTGACGTAAATAATAATAGGCTTTGCTTTTGTTTACATACATAGCACAAAACACATTTACATTGCCATCACCACATAAATCCGATTTTGAATTAAACACGTTCAGAAATTTCATGTCTTTTCCATGATTGCGAAGTACGACAGTAATATTTAGCAACAATAATAATTGCACTAGTATTCACAAGAAATACTTTTGTCCTGTATTTCAGTTGCGAATTTGCAATACTGACCCTCGTTTCTGTTGTGACCAGAACTTCTGGCAATCTTAGCGCCTTGCTGTAATCCAGCTCTTGGAAGTAAGGATGGTTTGAGATGGGGAGTAATCCTCATCAACAGCCAGACCTCAACCTGACGCCGCGAGTCTAGGTTTTTACCCTCTTATGAGGTTTTCCCTAGACTCTCTGGGCTATCTTCCCAGGCCTGAATGGGGCAGTATGAGACACAAAGTGGCTTTGTGCAAAAATTACCGTGCTTAATTTGTGTCACTTCGTAACAACCCTGCCCAGGGATGAAGTCATGGTGTCGCATTAGTAATTTTTTTTTTCTTGAGTATGCCGATTGTGTTTCCACAATATCTTTCACAACCGTTTACCACAGTAACATGTTGAACTACAGCAAGTGAAACTTGGCACCATTGCCATCTTACAACGAAACGTCAGACCCGCTGCATATTTCAGCAGCACATCACACCAGATAACAAAGAAATAGTTGAAATACAATACTGCAACAAAATTATTGACATTTAGTATTTACGTTGGAAACCTATGGGCATTGATCATTCACCCGAGTAGGCTCATTGCAATGACTATACTAATGTCATTGTTTAAATACAATTTCAAGAATGTCAGAGTTAAAACGCGCTTTGTAATGTTTTGAAGTCAAAATTGGTTGCTTGAAACAATAAGAGCCGAAGGCCAGCAATTAAATAAATGGGGTCTATTGGTGCTTGGGTCACCATAATAACTAATAACATTACAACAGTCTCCTTTTTCTATGAATTGCGTCAATGTCTGATTTTAGAATTGAGAGCCAGTCCTCATTTCTTTTCATGCTTCGAGTTGGTGGAAACGCCTCCAGGTCCAAGCTCTGACCCTTAGCATCCGGTCCCAGTCCAACCAGGCCAATAAACTGATTGTTCTGATTCCAGATGGCTGGAGGGATTCCAAGCTTGGTTCCGACTTCAGGAAACTTGTAATTGGCAGCAGTAGACAAGATGAAAATTGGCGTTGTGGAATGTTGGCTCAAGAGATGGGTTTCAGCGTACACAACTGCAGTCGCTGTTTGTGGACAAATCTACAAAGAACAGACAATATTAGAATTCATCGTCTGCTGACCGTAGGGAATACAAGAAGCGAGTGCACTAACCAAATACTGATTTTCTTTATAACTCCGTTCAATTGCCTTATAAATTGCCTGATCGGTCACAGTCATGCAACCCACGACCAGCTTTCGTATTTTTTGCATGACTGCTACCGGAACGTGTACTGGGCCCGCTTGGGCCTTCTCCATAATCTGCGCCACAATCGTCCCAGCGCCCCCCGCGTCCTCTCCTTCAATGACGGCATGAAGAACGCGCTCAACGTTGAGAGGACAAGCGACGTCCATCGCGCTCGCAGCAGTCGGCAGGGCCGGTTTGCTCAGGTCAAGGATCCCATTCGACAAGCAAACCGTCAGGCAATCGTTTGCATTGGTTGCAACGTGGACACGAAGTGGGACACCCATTCGCGTAGCGTAGACTGCGGCAGCTAGGTTGCCAGCTGCCCCAGTTGGAATGACAACGTCCAGCTGCTCGGGGACCTGGCCGCCACCTTCTGCCTCACTATGCCGTTCGACTTTGCCCACGGACTCATGAAGGTACAGGTAGACGTGGTGCGCGATTTGGATCATCACCCGCGCCCAATTTATTGAGTTGACTGTGACGAGTCTGCTGCACTCTGACTCTGGCTGTGAGTGTATAAGCTCTCTTACGGGTACATCCAGTTCATCATTCGTAGCCTCCACTTCGTACAAGTGCACGTTGCCCTGAGCCGTTTTCGACCCACACATGGAACGCATGTGTGCTTCTTGAAGCTTTGACACTCGACCTTTTGGATACAAGACGAGGATATCCATGCAATTGGAGCCCCGAACTGCATCGATGGCTGCACTTCCTGTATCTCCAGTCGTGGCCACTAGGAGCATGACGTGGCGAAGACCGTTGGCCACGCCTTTCCGGGTAAGAAATCGTTCCATGAGGGATCCCACCAAAGAGAGTGCCAAATCTTTGAAGGAACCAGTTGGGCCATGGAAAAGTTCAGCAACCTGGAGGACACTTTCGCCATTGCCATTACAATTGTCTCTTCCCCAATGCAAAGTGCGCACAGGAATGATATCCGCCGCCCTGAATTTCTTCGGGTACGCGTATGTCTGCTCCACACAAGTCTTAATCTCCTGGTCAGACAGCTCGGACGGTGCGATGAAAAGACGGACGACCTTTCCAACGACTTGCTGGTAACTCAGTCTCTCCCGCTTCCAAGTTGCAAGTAGTCCCGCAGACAGCTGAGGAATAATGTCAGGAACGAGAAGTCCATTGTCTGGTGCGTACCCGCCACCAAAAAGAGCATCCCTGAAGGAGTACCTAGTGTTAGAGCTCTTATCTCGTGTGCTCTTGTACAACATGATCTTGTCTGTTGATTCCCGTTTGTGGAAGCCGAATGGGCTTTCATAAACTAATTTTTGGTAGTTTTAGCGCTATTTAAAGCATTCTGATCTGAATGCTGTATTGAATACAACTTTGTCCAGACAATCCTTGAAAATTGGGCTCCGTAAAACTTACGAGATGTGAGGAACGGTTCTACATAACTATTACATTAAACATTGGAGTGTTTAGGTTAGAAGCAGGTTGTCAAGAGTCACACGCGTGAAGTATCCGAACAAACTCAGACCATTGAACAATGTCGAGAGCAACATCAAGTGGGCTAAATTCCATGTAGTTACACAAAAGCACCTCACATTCATATTTAGATTGAGCGATACTAAACAAAGAGGTTGAAACGATTTGCACTACGTTTAATTGCTTCGTCAATGTGAATCAAGGTCGTAATTTACGTCAGCCTTTCACGGAAAACCTGAACACCACACTTGACCCAAGCGATTCACAGGAAATTTACAAATTCTGAGAATACTGTGGGACTAATTCTGACTCACATTAGTAAACGATGAGTCGCATCATAACTTATGATTCGTAAGTAATCATAGGCAGCTTCTGGCAATTGCAAGAGACTGATTGTGTACCCAGACACATTTAGTCCAAAGTTGAAGGTCAGTGAAGGTTAAATGCACATCAAAACAAGACAAAGCCTTGAATTCAGAGAATTGAGAATGAAAAGTGAATCAATTTATTGCTCGCAAGGAAAATTTCAAGATTTCCGGGAATCCTGCAAGATGCTCGGAATACTAACCCGAAATAAATGTAGGTAACTTAGCCGGACGTGGTAACTCCTGACCCGGAATAATGTTGACCCAATTAATCAGTTAATAGTTCTATTGATCAAACAAATGATCATACGAGGTCAAATGGTTTCATAAGTTCTTGTGTTGCTGTTGCTACAGTCAAGCAATATGCAATATAATTAATTGATCTTTAAATTGCACAAATTTTCTGCTAGCTCTGCCATCGTTGGCCTCTCGCACTCTTTCAGACCCCAACACGCTGCCATCAAATTGTAAATCTCCTCATTGGCGTGTGTTGGGCTGCTGTTCCGAAGCCCAGCAACAAGTTGTTTCACGAAAGCCTCACCCCAAACTGCGCCAGGGTACGGAACTTGACACAACGTGTAAACTTCCCAGGCTGTGATTCCGAACGACCACACATCGGAGGCGGGGGAGAAGCGCATATCCTGCAAGGACTCAGGAGCCATCCATCTCCAGGGTAGAAGCCTTTGTTCGGTCCTCACGTATGTTGCGTACTCGTACAGTCTGCTTGCAAGTCCAAAGTCTGAAATCTTCACTACTCGATTCTGGTCCAGAAGCACATTTCTGCACGCCAAATCTCCATGAATAACTTTCTTACGTGACAAGAATTCCATTCCAGTGGCAATCTCGGTGGTGAATCGAAGAAGGTCACGAGCGTCGACCGGAGTCAAGGGCATTATGTTAAAACCGGAATACGGCCCAATGGACTGAACGTGCACGTACTTTCGGTCTTCTGTAGGGGCGACTGCACCACTGCGGAACATTGTACGATGTGCTCGCAGATATTTCTTGAGGCTCCCATTCGAGCAGTATTCAGTCACAATGCAGAGACTATCAATGTCACTTGTGCAAGCCCCCAAAAGATAAAGCACGTTCTGATGCTGTCCAACATAAATCATGATCTTGAGCTCCTTCAAGAAGGAGTTCACGCATTCAGGACGTGTAGTTAGCTTCAACTTCTTTACTGCAACTTCCAATTCCGCGTCTCTGTTCTTTTCCAAGCTGATTGGTTTCAACCGTCCACCAAATACAATGCCAAATTCCCCGGAACCCAAGACTTCCGTCTCATTGATTGTAAGGGAATCTCCTGGAATTTCGTACCGTTCCAAATCATACCGCGTTTCCATTGCAATGGCGTTTCCCATCATTTCCCCAGTCTCGTCCGTCTCGACTTCACTGCCGTCTTGCCCTTTGCCAGCATGCATTGGCCAATCGCCGTTCCTAAATTGCTGAATTGCTTGTAAAATTATATCTTCGTCCTTACGTATTCTCCACCTCCACACAAGAAGCGCGATGAGTGATACGATCAAGACACCCGCCAAAGACAGTCCCGCTATAATCCAATGTGTATTGTTGGTGAATGTTTCTGAGCATAGGTGAGAGAAGTCGGCAGTTATTCCCGTTGCCGCTTGTTCATCGAACGCGTCCAAGCACGACCTGCCCTCCTTCAAGCACTTGTAGGCGGAATATGCGTCCACGCCGCCGTACCCAAAATGATAATTTGGAAACACAGCATCCATCCGTCCTACGCATTCTTCGCAGGTGAATTCAAGCTGGTGATGGGACGAGGCGAAGAGGATGCGTTTGAGCTCATCTTGCCTTTAAACAAAATATTAGAGGCGAAACTGTCAGTAAAATTCATTTGCCGTAACTATTAAGTGATTCAGACCACAGGGGTTTTGTTGCTTCAATAGTTAATTTTTGTCTAGAAAAGTATTTAAAAACTAGCTTTCCTACTCTGTGAAAAGAACTCTATTTCTTAAAACTCTGTGAAATTCCGAAGTAAATCGAGCCGGAATGATAAGCCAAGACTTGAAATCAATCGTGCTTTCGAGTGCAAATCGTGTCATGTCGATACACATGAAAGTTTGCGGTATCAAAGGTCGTGGGCTACTGTTCCCCGTGGGGTGAAAATCGATAAATGTGAATTCAAATTGCTGAAGTTCCGAAGTACATGAGAAGGAATTCTGATATAAAATACATTGCCTTACCCTAGCGACGAATCTACACTGAGAAGAAGGGCGATGACTCCGGCAACATGGGCAGAGCTTTGGCTAATTCCACACATGAGGGCGTACGAATTATCTGAGTCTTTGTTGGACGAGTTGACGTTCATACCCGGGGCACTAATGTCTGGTTTGATTACGTTGCCGTACGCCCCAGGTCCTCGTCCGCTGAGATCCGCCAATCTTCCTTGCACATCGATTGCCCCAACTGCGATAACTGAGTCGAGCATTGCTGGGAAGTCCGGATTCACACAAACCGTGTGATCATCAGTGCCAGCCCCAAAGACTGGGATAATGCCGGCGACATGCCACGCATCCAAAAAGGCCATGTAACCTGCTCTCTGTTGTTCATACCACGGATTGTGGACAATATGTGGGGCATGGGTACAGTCTGGTTGAGTTCCATCCGACCAAGTGGGGCACATCATGAACTGAGCACAGCCAATGATGCTGCTTGGGGTTCCGACGTAGTCTGGGCCAAAGGCCTTGCAGGCAATCCATTTCGCCCCTGGAGCGACTCCGAATCCATCACCGCCTGTCATCACACCCATGTTAATGGTTCCGAACCTGTACTCGTCGGACGGCACGGTTGTGTTCCCAAGTGAATCAAACCATGAGTAACTGTCATTCTTGAAGCTAGAACGCAAGATTTCGTGCTCATGGCGGACACCAGCGCTGATGCTTCCAATCAAAATCCCAGTCCCGTTGATCCCAAGTTCCCACAGTTCAGGAGCTCGAATTGAATTTATGTTCCAGTTTGCGGATGCGTTAGTAGCGGTGGACTCCATGGGGGCAGGGTCTGATTCGGGTACGTGCGGATTGAGGGGCGACAAACGGACTATTCCATCCTCTTCTATTGATGACACATCACGTTGTCGGAGAAGAAACTGCAAAGTGCTCAGGCCTGCGTCTTGAATATATACTTGGTTTGTAATCCAGTAGCTCGTTACGAGTGAGCTTTGACTCGCGAGAGAGGAAGGCAGGGCAAGGAGAAGGTCATTCTGGGATGCAGCTGCATGCTCTTGAAGTGCCAGAAAGAGGGCTGTTCTTTGGTCGCCCACATTTTTAAATGACTTCGTAGCAATATTGGTCAGGATTGCACCAGTACCTTGCCGCATCGTTACAAGAATATTAATTGCATCCCCTGCCTCGGTACGCTGGAGTAACCCATGATTAATGGTGGGCGTACCTCCGTCTGAGGAAACCACAAAAAACAAGGCTCCTGATGTGAAAAGGAGAACCACGGTAATGGAGGCTTCTCTGAGACACATGATTGAACAAGAGGACTTATGTTTTCTAAAATATGAGGTTGTGCACACTTAACTCAAATTAGGTTCATTAACTTTGTCTAAGTTTATTTTTTCAACCAAATCAACGTCAAAACTTTGTCTAAGTTTGACGGTTGCTAGGGCGATTGGTTCATGAATGAAGTGTCGAAAGTTTCATGAGAAAACCTGGTCCAATCTATGGGCGTACTTGTAATAATTGTACTTCACGGCGCACATTGTAGTGTCAGCTGAAGTGCATGTTTGTATGTACTCGTCGGCAGGCAATGACGTCATGTTCATAGATTGCGATTTGGCACTCCCCCTTGATTGCACCAATTTCTTGGTGGTACATACAAACATTGAATATTTGATGCGACGATTTTATAATACGGGCTAAGCTGACGGATCGCTTGTATGGAAACGGCCGTTTCATCTGTTCTTCCCGATGTGAATTTTAGGGAAGGTTAAAGACGTAAAACACATAAAAAGACCTAAAAGAACGTGAAGTTCACGTTGCTACTCGGCCGGTGCAGCGGCCTTACTTTGCGCATTCATGAATTTGCAGAAATTGCTGTTGATTTAATTTTTTCGTCATGGCTTAAGTTTTACTCTGAGGATTGACTTTTGAAATGAGAGTTACGAATGCATTTATATTCCAAATGTACTCACGTTGCTTTGCTACTTGCTGTATTTTTTGTTGTGCTCCTGTTTAGTGCACACCACCCTATTCACATTTCAAAAGCTTATTCCATACTAAACCAAAAAGAACAACATGAGATCACATTGGGGCATTGGAGTGTGTTCGCGATATGTGAATACTTGATAGGAAAGCAGTGTGCAAACCATCAAAACAGGAAGCCAAGGTCAAGTGGATTGACTTCCACGTGATCAGTGTTGTAATTGGTTCCAAGTAGTTCCATTCAATTCCAGTTCCACTTGTTTTCAAATCTATTTAGTTCTAGTTCCATTAGTTCCTGAACTTTAAATTTTAGTTCCAGTTTAGTTCTAGTTCCTGACTTAAAGATTTAGTTCTGATTCTAATTAGTTCCAGTTGGCATTTAATTCCAATTTAGTTCCAGTGTAAAAGTTGATCACTGTACGAACTTGAAGATATTTTGCATTGTGCCCAAGGTGTTATGTAGATAGCTGATTGGCGCTTGCCGTACCGCACTCCGAATCGTAGAGATTCAGGCACGACCTCTTTGCTAATCGAAAAGATGCAAATGTATGCCTTTAGTTTTCAGTGCTGACATGCTTCCAACTGCAATAATAGTAGTGACTTCGGACCCACCCTCAAGGGTGCAGAGTGGAAGCGTGGCCATTCCCGCTCGAGACTACTCGCCGCAAGCACAAATTATTCAAATATGTAAGCGCAGGTCACAAGGGCATTCGTTGGTGTGCTTTTCAAATTGGGGATTGTACTGATTTGGGAACGAGAAAGCTTTCGAAATATTCAAGCACAGGCTGTGGCTTCAAGCTATGTAAGATAGAGACAACTCCATGCACACGATGTACGGGAATGTGCTGGTTTTAGCTTATGCTGGAACTAAATTGGAACTAAGTTACTATTAGTTCTGAAGTCGCCTTAGTTCCAGTTCCTAATTTTAGTTCCAGCTGAGATTAGTTAGTTCCAGTTCCAATATTAGTTCCAACCAGGGGACTTAGTTCCAGTTCTAGTTCCGGAACTGGAACCAGAACTAAATTGGGAATTGAATTCCAAATTGGAACAATTACAACCTTGGTATCAAATATCTCAAAGATGTAAAATGGAATTAATGGAAAATGGAATGTGAATGTGGTAGAAAATAGAAGGAAAGTTGAATTACCTGTTTTTGTGGAGTTGATGAAGAAATATATGAATATGAGATATTTGTCCAATTCTATACAAACTGGTTCTTTGATTCTTCTTTCACTTCTTTGGTTAGTGTTCGTTCGTGGTACTTTGGGTGGTGCGTTTGCCACGGGGGAGAATGAGATTTATGAATATTCCTCCTTATTTTCTGAGTCTCAGGGGGATCATGCTTGTCTTTATCATGATTTATTTCATAATGACGTCTTTTGTGTCCTGTATTCTGTGGAAATCGAAATGGGATTCTACTCT
>JAQIYH010000108.1:0-13462 GCA_034700885.1 Paratullbergia callipygos | reverse complement strand
TCGAGTCTGGTCACGGCCACCTGTAGTAGAGGAGGAAGGCTTCGGTGTCAATACCATGCTGTTTGAAGGGCACAAAGTTGAAAGCGTTCTGATTGGAATCCGATGAATTTCACAACATTTTATTGGGAACCAATTCCAGTTCAGTTGCACTTGCAGAGCGTTTAAAGCGAGCGATTTGGAGGGTTGGTATTCGGCCTTGTTATACATGAAATAGTCAGTCAATAATTATGCACTCGTTACGAGTTCGAGTTCAAGTGGATGGCTTTAATAGCTAGGAAAGGGCGAATGTTCTTCCTTGATGATGCCAATTGTTGTAAATAAATAGGCAGACACCATACACGAGGATCCCTTCAATTTAAGTGCTCCCAAATTACCACAGTACAAAGTTTAGGCTTAAATTGCAATGTTTATTTATCACATTAAGGGGTTGGTAGTGTGCCCCCAAAACCTTCCACCTGTGTTTTGACTTGCCAACAAGACAATCTTTCGAGTCACAGTATTTTTAACAAAAAAAGATGTGTTGCCACAATTGGGCAATTATTGGAAAAACACCTTTACTCAAGCATTGGTGTAGGCGGATTGCCTCTTTATGGTGCAACGCCGTTTGAGCGGGCAATGACATGCAACACGTGAAAACAAACAAACCTGGACACACTTCAGCAAAAAGCCTAAGGCTTCCACAAAAATGATCCGATCGAAGTGAGGTAAAGTTTGTTTTATAGCTGGACTCATTGCGGAGATGATCTGCTCACATCTTTCCCAAAATATCTTTCATGACAAAGTTAGAGCATATCAAACAATCACAAATGAGGTAAAATCATCACCGGACGTGTTTGATATGGTATAACTTTGGCATGAAAAACATTTTGGGAAAGATGTGAGCAGATCATCTCCGCAATGAATCCGGCTATGAAACAAACCTTACCTCACTTCAATCGGATCATGTTTGTAGAAATTTTAGGCTTTTTGGTGAAGACAAGTTTAACATGAAATTCCCCATCTGAAAATTTATTTTGCCATGAGGGCTACCTGAGCCTTAACGTCGAGGTTAAGAAATACAACAAATGGCGAATAACAACAAGTAGCACATTAGACATTACTGTTCTCCAAAATTTATTACGGCAGTCTACATGTCCAGACTATCTACTTGCGCCAGGATTTTTAATTTTATTTGGAATTAACAACATGTAATGCAAAAAGGTGTGAACCTAGGTGCTATCTATGACAATTTCCAGATGAAACGACTTTGATAGGTGGTTGTCTTTGATATATTCCGTTGCATATGTCTCCTCCTGTAGAACACGGAATGAAAATAGTTAGTGTTGTAACAAGACACCATAGTTTAACCTAAGATGCTAAACATTTAAAATTTCCGGCCAATGAGGGTAATATATTTCTAGTTACTATTTGACTTGACACTATTTGTTTTTGTTCTAACATATTTGGCGCAATATGGTGCTATAATTCAGTTGGATTTACCTCATTTCGACTGCAAACCTTGAGAGATGTCAGGGTAGGAAGATGCTTCAGGATAAAGATGGTAGTGCAGAGTTTCAATCCTTTGCAGATGACAACCAATCTCTGAAGACCTAATAAAAATTTCGTTACATGTCCAGCCTTTGCATGCCTTTTTGTAAAATTCAAGGTACAAGCAGTATGCTAAAAGAATAACGAACCGGATATGCAACCAATATTATGATCACAAACTTTATCTGGATCAAGTTTCCCAATAATTTCCTCCCAATACAGCTGTGGAAATTTCTCAACTATTTTATTCTTCTCTTGTTGGACATAGTTTGAAATTGTCCTGATCCCATTAGAACTGTACCCAGTTATAATTGAGTCCATTTCAATTTGTGCAGAATCGTGCCATGCCATTGTCTTGAGGTTCTGAAGATGTGTGGTGGCGAATAATTCATGCAGGAAGCTAGCACATGTATTCTCAATTGTTAAGTCTTGCAGGCATGCAAATAAATTGTGATGAATTAAACGCAGAAGGTTTGGTTCGCCTTCACAATCTATTCTGGGTTCGAATTGGTGTTCGAATTTAATTTGTAGAGCTTCAACTTTAACACTTGTTTCCACATCATTAACGTAAATCGGATCAGACGTTGAACAGCAATCCCTTTCTACACAAGCTATCTCCAGAAATGTCAATCGAGGATAGAAGTCTACCATATTCATGAACAGCTCATATTCCAACCCATTTCTCAGCGGAATAGACAACCGCGTTAGGTACGGCATTGCGCATAGTTGACTGAGGACGCAGTATTTCAGTGTTCCAGTATATTTAACTGCCAAGTGCTTCATCGTATCCATGTTGTTAAAAAGTAATCTTCCGAATCCACTTGTATACAAATCTTGAAATTCAATGACTTCTAAACCGCTTGCAGCATTATTTAGATCAGACATGTCAACATTGAGCAGATTTGGCAAATTTACTAACTCATCTTCTCTTGATGTAATACCACGTCCACCATCCATGTCATACTCAAGATGAAGGCGATGGAGATTTTGCAAATCACTGGTTGAAATGGCTGTCACAATTTCCTTATGAAGCTCTACTACCTTGGGCAGTGTCATTGCCAGTTCGATATTTGGCGGATACTCATCAAAATTTATGACCATGTAAACTTGTAACTGCAGTTCTCGTAATTTCGGACATCCTTTAAGCAGTTTGTCATAAAAGTTTCCTTGCTTGAAACTGGTGCCATCTGAGAACCAGGACATGCGGAGGCTCATGTTAAGTATAACCAGTGATGGGAACAACATGGTGTTAGTTGTTGTAAACATCTTCGTCTGGAAATTTGAGAATTCCAGGAACTCGCATTTCAATAAAGGTTGACTTAATATCTCCTCAAGTTTTTCCAATTTCGACCATGTGTTAATGCTTTCTCTGTCAAGTTCCCACACGAGATTCTTAAGCTCTGGAATACGTGCCAGTAGTTCCTTGGAATTATCAAGCGATGAATCGTTCCCTACATTGATTAGTAGACCTGTTAACAAATTCATATTATTAATACCAACTCAACCACTTTTACATTTTCCAAAATAAGCATTTCATGGAAATATACTTTTTGGTACTTCGCCAAGTTCATTGTCAAGGAAAGTACTTTTGAATAGCGTATATTGGCACGTTCGACTCCAATCACAGCTGAATGGGATAACCAGATGGTGGTGCCAGAGCACTGATGAGGCTTCTTGCTTCCATTGTTTGCAAACTTCCCGAAATGGGAGTACATCCGACTTGCTTATAAACTTTACCAAGTTTTTCAAAACCTACGTTAAGAATTCCTTTAGTCATAACCAGCAACCGGTTTAGCTGGAATGCAATAACACATGCAGCCTGAATTAGAATTAGAGCACACGCTTTTTTTTAAACTGCACAGGCGCTGCAAAAAAGAGACTGGCTGCTTTCCCCAAAAAACCGTGCCCGCTAAATTCGATATTATAGTAGTGCCGACCTTTGATTCTACGATTTCTTACGTTTGTTTTCACTAAGTGTGCGCACTAATTCCTATTCATGCTGTTTACACATTACCACGTTAATCAGCAACGGGTTATTATCGCAAATAAGCACTGGCATCTTTTTGAGCACCACCACCTGTAAATGTTAAACAAGTTTTAATTTTGCTATTCAAGTGATCGAAAGCCATTAACGATCTGGCTTTATTCGTGCGGACGAAAGCGAGGATCCGAGCGGTCGAGCAACTAGAAATATCCAAGCTCCCTGCTCTTGCTCTTGCAAGTAATACACTACGCGAGGATGCAATCGATGAAGTTTGCTGTCCACCAAGGGGGCAACTACGTTCCCGTTTTTGTCGTTTGCAGCCGAATTGAGGCCCCGAGCTGTCGAGCAAGTTGTTAACCGCAATCCCGCTTTGGCCGTGACGACAAAGATTTCCGCCATTTTTAGCATGGTAAAAAATTTGATTCATTAGATAAGCAGTTCTCGCTATACCTCGCTTCCACAAGGGTCTGCCGTCTCTGAAGTACCATCATAATGGGTTTCTGCACTTCCGTCCCTTCTTAGTTTCTGGCCCTCATAGAAATCTTTAGCTTGGCTCTGTAATCAAGATTTATGCACCACAACTCTTTTAAATAATACTGTCAATCAATCTCTATCAAACTTGGCAGGACTTAAGAAATTTTCAAGGCCTATCTGACCTCTTCCTGCTTCCTCTTGCTCATTTTGATGATGTTGAGGATAAGAGTTTCAAGTAGCAACCTGTAATTAAAAAATGGAATTTAGGTCGACGCAAGCGACGTCAAGGGTAAAGTTAATTTCAAAATCTATACACAAGAATTAAGCACAAATTAGCATGCAATTATAAAGAACTGATTGTACCTTAATTTTTCTTCAACGCGAAAGTTTGATAATCACGGCTGTTAATACCACGCACTATTCAATTCGTAATTTACAATTCGAAACAAATTTCTCTCACAAATTCGCACCGTGCTGTTATAACATTACTGGATTCAGATGCCGTTAACAATGAAACACCGAAAATAGCAATAACCCTATTAATACATAATATCAACCGGGTTCATTAATCAGCGAAAGCTATTACGATCAACTTGACTTTATATACTGCTAAACTTTCTGAAATGCAGCTACTTTGAACACAAAAATGACCCTAATCGATACGTCCCTCAATCCTTGAGCACCACTTACACCTTCATTCGTTAACGGTTGAGGACCGACTAACTTGAAAAACGGAAAAAGTCTAGCACAGTTAAATGGTACTTAACAAGATGCGACTGGAGACATGCATTTCTTCATGCCCCATTCTTCCGCTTAACGATCTCGTAAAGTCCCAGTCTCATCCGATGTCACAGGTTGCATAACTGTCAAGTGAACAAGAAATTAGACTCAGGACACGTCAGTCACAAGCATAAAAATTGAATGTCGAATGTAGTGCGCTTCGCCATTGCTTTATTTGCAAATGCGTGCATGATGAAGAACACAAAAATATTTTCGACACAATTTTGATAATTGTTCACAAAGGATGATACTCGTTCCACAATTCTGGTCCGATTTGAGCCGGGTAAAGTTTATTCGGCTCCCAGATATCTGGACTATCAGATGTGTGAGATTTCTCCCAAGTTCACCCAACCCCCTTTTATGCAATAGGAAAGCTTTTGCCAGACACATAAAACATATGATAAAATGTTTAGAATACCAAAACCGTGTGCACTATACGAGCCATGCTATAGAAATATCGATCCATGTTCTCACTCATTTCACTAGACATCAACCGTCAAGTCTCGACAAACCTAACCTAAATATGATCCCAACATTTTGTCAAGCTCTATGATATGTTATATACATACCTTTGGTGTCTAGTTTTCTCGTAATCCCTGTTTGATTACGTTATTTAGAAATGTCATATACATAACTTTGGCGTCTAGTTTTTTCGTACTCCTTCTCCGATTCTCAATTGATATCAACGTTATATAGACATATCGATCCAACACGTTCTAGAGCGTCACAGACAGACAACTTACCACACGGAAATTTGCAAAACTATAACTTTCAATATATGGCAATAATAATTATTGCCATATAAAAAAATAATTATTATTTTTTTGGCAGGAAATGAAACATCTGAAATGTTCCCAGAAATCTGGAGGCATGAAGGACCATAGAAGTAGAAGTACTACTTTTACTTCTTTTACTTCTATGTGAAGGACAACCGAATCATCATGGCCATAAAAAAATTCCTAAATCCAGTAGAAGGCATGTGGTTCAACTTCACGAAGATAGATTAATAACTATCGTAACGCTTCCATATGCAGACGCTGTCAACGGAAAGCACCAAACCCACTCTATAGCGAAACAATGGCTCAAATCATTTGCAAAGACGAAGATCTCCGTCATCCCGACAACAATAAATAATACAATCATGCAGGGTACAACGGAGATAAAGTGCGAAGGGCACGTGTGTTTGGTCGTGGTCGATAATTAACAAGAAGACGTTTCAAGTGGTCGACAATTATCAACAAAGTGTTGTGGAGAAGGTTTACCTTGCTGAAGTCAATGCAGCCTTTTCTAGAAGTTGGCAATCGCTGCCAAGGATAGCACCACCTTGTACAACTTGGGGAAAATGACAACATGTGTGCACCCAGGGCGCTAACGTATCTCTGGTCTCTATTGACAACGGACAAACTTCCAGCAGCGAAGATAGGAAAGAGAGAATATGCAGCCATAAACTTATCACAATGATAATCATCTCCTCAACCATATAGGTAACTGCAAATTAATTCTCTTTCCGTGCATAAATTTTATGAATAAAGTATTAAAATACTCGCACAATGCTCGACATAGGATACCAATACAACAAACCTTCAACAAAATTTGCATCATTAATTGGCATAGTTTATTGGATCATGATAGCATTTCAATCAAAAAGTTTCAGTTAATTTACCATTTAGTTACAACTTTCAACAGAGGCTGTTTAGTTTAGGCTGTACATTTTATCTGATAAATTAAATAATCTTGCATTAAATTATATATAAAAAATACGAAATTATTGAATCCCTCTTCTACATCTGCATGTTAAATAGTCTTGCTTGATTTCTCCATTACTCCGTGTTCCCATCAGCCGTCTTCAAGTTTGTTGACTTCTTGATTAACTTCATTTTGCGGTGAGCATGCGTCAAATACCTACAGAAATTGGCAGAAAACATAAAGGAATAGGTCAGAATATGCACAGTTGCTAAGCTTTGGTACAAACCTGGCAGCAAATTTCCTTTCATGTTTTCAACCTACCTAACGGTACCTTCAGCCAACTCCCTTAACTCGCTCTGTTCGTGGTTCAACTTTCCAACAACGCTCTCCACGGCTCTCCTTGCACAAATTAACTTCATATCCTGAAATAGGGCAACATGAGCTAGGGTGGCGCAAAAGTTCAGATTTTAAGATTTTCACGCTCATACCATATCGTCCGTCCACTCATCGTACGTCTCAATTATCCTATTCGTTTCTTCTACTATGTCTTCGTCGCTGGATCCATCATCCTCATCGACCGGGCTCTGCGTCAGTTGAGGCTTCAGCCGGTAGACATGTTCACGAGTTCTCAGAAAGCAACCAAGCTTCTCATCCCTGGTCACCGATTCCGGATCCGCTTCTGCATTCTCCTAGAATCAAAGATTTCCGCCATTTTTAGCAGGGTAAATAATTTGATTTATTCGCGAAGATAAACCGCTCTCGCTACACCTCGCTTACATAAGAGTCCGAAATCTCAGAAGTACCATCAGAATGGTTTTCTTCAACTCCGTCCCTTTCTCCTTCAGGCCAGCTGGCTGTGTCCTCCAAACCACTTTTGCTATCCACAAAGGTATCATCATCTGAATCACTGACGATAATATCGGCGCGCTTTTGGCTCTCTGCCAAGTTTGGATTATAATCCCGTGAAAGGCTTTGTCTATCATCTTCCAAATTCGTTGCGGTTAAGAGCGCAGGTTTCTGGCCCCCATGGAAATCAGCAGCTTGGCTCTGTAATCAAGATTATGCACCACGACTCATTAAAATAGTACTGTCATTCAATCCCTAGCAAACTTGGTAGGACTCAAGAAAGTGTGAACTGTGAAGGGTAATCTGACCTCATCCAACTTCCTCTTGCTCATTTCGACGATGTTCTATCAAGGGTTTCAAGTAGCAACCTGCAATTAAAAAATGGAATTTACGTCGACGCAAGCGAAGCTTGGCATGTGAAGGCAAGGCGAGTGAAGACAAAGTTAGTTACAAAATCCATCCACAAGAATTAAGCACAACTTAACTTGCAATTATAAAGAATTGTTTGTACCTTAATTTTTTACTCAACGAGAAATTTTGAAAGTCAGTGCTGTTAATACCACTTACTATTCAATTCGTAATTTACAATTCAAAACTAATTTTTTTTTTCAAATTCGCACCGTGCTGTAACTGGCTTCAGATGCCGTTAACAGTGAAACACCGATAATAGTAATCCTTTTTTCAACCCTTTAATATGTGAACAGAGTACAGTAATCAGCTAAGGTTATTACGACCAGCTTGACTTTGTATGCTGCTAAACTTTCTGAAATGCAGCCACTTTGAAGGCAAAAACGAACCTTAATCGATGCGCCCCTCAATCCTTGTGCACTTACACCTTCATTTGTTAACGGTTGAGGACAGACTAACTTGAAAATCGGATCTCTGAACTCTAGCACAGTTAAATGGTACTTAACAAGGTGTCCCTGGACACATGCATTTCTTCGTGGACCTCAATGTTCTTAGACTATGGAGATGAAATGCTATTAATGTTTGCTCACTTGCCGATGACCTTCAAAATACACAACTTTTTTCCCAAACTCGGAAGAAAACATCGTTTTCTTCCGACAAAGCAAATTCCGTAATTAATTCTCATGTGAAAGTTGTGTAATTCTTGTTTCCAAGAGCAGTCAATGGAGCCACATAATCTAAAAAATTAAAATTGTCCCTTTTTCACTTCTCTTAGGAAGTGAGCAGACATAATTAGCATATTTGGTCCAGTGACATTGGTGGACCTGTTCCTCCCCTTCAACTGTTGTGCACCTGCACACCGCAGGTATGGCAACTACCAAACTCGTGATGTTGATGTTGCAAAAAGTAATGCGGAAAAAATTGAATTAAAGCAGAATTGGCGCCCGCTAAAAGGATGTAAAAGTCGACCTTCAGGTGGCGTATCCATACGATCAGCAGGATTAAGTATATGTCGACATTGTGGTGTATTCACACCGAATCGAATGGCGAGGACGACCACATAGCAGATTGGCCTGCCCGTAGGAAGAGTGAGGGTTATGCTTCATTCGCGCATAAATTGTTAGTTTTTGTGCTACGTCAATTAAAAATTTGAAAGTGCGAGAACACTGAACATATTAGGGGGACAAGTTTGCCGTGTTTCCGATGAAAGCCAAATAGGTTATTTATTTATTTCGCAAGTTCATTGTATATTGTATTATTGCACACATGATTTCATAATCACATTATTGCGGCCGAAAGCAAGTGCCACAGTTGGTAGGTAATCAACAGAACGCCTAACCATGCTGCAATCCTCCTCCAGTTCACGTCGTCTCTTCTTTCGTATATCAACAGCAACGGTCCAACCATAATTTCAAGAAACTTGTTCCAACAACGTGGTGCCAAACTACTATGGCTCTGCCCATCCACAGCCGTGCGTGTTCTGCAAAATGAAACACTACGTGGCCCTTCTTACCATCCCCAGGTTATCTCTGATATCCTACTGATAAGTTGCTGCTTTCCATACAGCGGAATGCAAGTTCACTACCATACCATCAAGCCACGCGACTCGAGTGACAAAGCTCGGCACTCACAAAACAATGTTTGCTCATTATAGAATACTAGGCATGTAGCTAAGTGCCGAGCTCTAATTTCAACCACGTGGAAGTCGAGCGCCGAAAACAGTAATGTTAAAGTTGTGAGCTTGCAATCCGCTGTAAATAGATAGTCACACCTGTCGTCCAAGCAATTAACGCAGCTTGGTGCAACCGTTTGCAGCGCCAAGTGTTGCTTCGCCATCGACTGAACGTTAAACCTTTCAAAGAACCAGGATACCGATGAACCTGGTACCTGCAGTCACCCCAGGTCTGGTAAATGCCAGTGAGCCGCTCGCGTCAAACCGCATAAAAATACATGTTGTGGTGGAATTCTGGATGATCTTAACCAAAATAAGATTACGTTAGGTCTGCAATCCAGTTTTAGGTTATGGTTAGACTAAAGACATATTAAACAGGAATTGCAAGTGGAAATTAACGTTGTATGTGCTGTCCGATTCAAAAGTCCCTGCAACACTACACGCCCCCTCACTCTCTTGAACCCGTCCACGTTATGTATTTTGAAGCGTGCGGGAGAGTCCAAGTGGGAGAGGGGGCGTTTAGTGTTCTATGGACTTTTGAATCGGACTGTATTGTTCTGCTGTACAACCATACTTCCCGGATTTCAGCCATTCTTTCGAACTGAAATTTTTTTTAGGTTACCTAACCTAACCTAACCTAACCTAAAAGATGAAGTAACTTGATAACTTTGAGGAAATGCGGTATTTTAACTGAACAGGGGGAAGAGGTCGATCGAACCGAATTATAAAGAGATAGTACACTCTTTCAACCACCCATTGGGAAGCAAATTGCGGTTTTCAAAAAAGTAGTTTAGAATTTAATAAATAGCATATCAGCGGAAACCTTATGCCCTAAGGGACACAACAAAATTTACCCCGCGTCAAAATTCGCATCCTGGCCTGAGATATGAATTTTTGAAGTTCAAAAATTCATATCTCAGGCCAGGATGCGAATTTTGACGCGGAAATTTTGTTATGTCCCTTAGGGCATAAGCTTTCCGCTGATATGCTATTTATCAAGTTCTAAACTACTTTTTTTAAAAACCTCACTTTGCTTCCCAATGGGTGCTTTCAACTATGTCATGAACGCGAATTCACCATAGTAAAATTAATTGCTGCTAATATAGACCAGACCACGACGTTACCCATAACGGCATCATATTGTCACTGAGTTTATTGCAACCCAGGCATACATTTTATTGAATAGGCAAAAAAGATTAAATTAGGGTCAAGTTGTACAAGCATTGATAGTATAAACTTGGTACAACGTTTTTGTACAACATATAAGCTTATCTGTGCCTAATCTTTGCTAAACCTAAACAGAAAATTGCATGTCTCTTAGAATTGACCACCCAAGAAATGAATCGCCGTCGTCATCCGCCTCTCGTTCGAATACGAATTCATCACCTTTTTCAAATGTTATTGAGCTCATCCCAGCATATAGCTCTTGGTGAAGGCATACAGTGCCCTAAATTTAAAGAGAGACAAGGCAAATCAAGTTTCAAGTTTCCACGTTTCTCACCAGTATAGTGTATCTTCCTTGCCTTTTGGAAGAATCTGAGGGTGTGCCAAATCTTCCCTAAAATATCTTTGTCGACATGCATCTTGTATTCATCGTGGATGTCTTCAAACGTTTTGCTCCACCTCCAGATATCCTGCTCAACCCCGTCCTGCGAAAGAAATGCTGTGATCCTCACGGCTGTCCCACCATACTGTTCAACTGGCATATTGAAACTTATCCAATTTAATTTAGCATCTCGGCTTATCTTGAACCTAAGTATTGCAACGATTTGCACATTATTCATGGATCACTTTTTCATTTAGGCTGATTGCGCTTAACCGATGATTCCATATAGCACTTGGCTTTCTGCAAATGATCCACAATTGTTACTGCAATTTTCGAATAACATAGGAGTGATAGGCAATTGCAGCACGAGCTACAATTTTTCGCATGGCACTAATTAGCACAATCTATTACAACTCCCCCTCATTCCTGTGTTACTCGAAATTTGCAGCAGAAATTGCAGTTCTTGCGCGGAATGCCATCCGCCATGTGGAACCGATTTTAACCGTTTTGCTGTCGGTACAAAGACCTTACCTCAGGTAATTTGCAACGGTTGGCACGCTGGCGTTGAAGAGACGCTCAGTTTTACATACGCGGGCAGGTTCGAATACACGCGTTATGTTGAAGCCGTAAGGTTTCTTCAATCCGGCCCTTGGTGTTTTATTATATCCATCCAAAGGTTGCCTGCAAAATGTCATGCCTAAAATTTGAAACTCTGAAACTTGCACCAATTGGCATGAGTGGGTACTTACAACCTGTATCCGCTCTTCAGGATTTGGAGTTGCTCCGCGCTCGTGAAGATATTGAAATCTTCAACCAAATTTATGAACTCCTTTTGCGTGAGAAGGGTGGGGCGAATAAGAAATTTAAGCTCTCCAAGTGCTTCACCAACATCTACCTTTTCTTCCCGCAACTGCTCAACCAGCTTGCCCAGGGTATATGCTGCCCGTCTGTCAAGGTATTTAAAAGTATATAAGGTTGGGTTGGGTAAATACGGGTACACGAAATGTGTGACAAGTCTACCTTATCAGGCAGTTGACCACGTGGATCTCATCTACAACCAGGGAGTCCCATGTGAGGACATCCTTCACTGTGTCTTCTTCCAAAGTAAGAATCATGTCTGACTCTAGAACCAGTTCAGCATTTCTGAAAGACGAATATGACATACATGACGTTAAATGGTAACTAAATTCACTTCCGTCATTGTAATTTTCACGGAAGCTCGTCGGGGTACCTGTTTATGTATTGCACGATGGGCGGGATAAGTTCGTCGGAGCAATTCCTTTTTGCACTTTCGTACATTTGCAGTGCCGATTCTTCAGTCATGTAAAAAGTCCAGGCATCAACACAGGCGTTAGATAGGTCAACGGTGTTATACATTCTTGCCAAGTGTAGGACGCCTTCCACATCCTCTTTTCGAATGGTAATTTCGTTACCACTAACAAACTATTCAATGAGAGAAAGGGTTGAATGGCATTTGTGCCAATCTGTGGCATATGGGTTGAATGGGTTGAAATCTGAGTGATCATTTGGGTAATCAGCTTACCTGAACAAACACTTTAAAGAAAGCGGGCTCAATATCCTTAAGCTCGATTTCTGGAAGGCCAATGTGATGACCCACACGGAGTTGATACGGTGTACCTTCATTCCCGGTGCTCTCGGTAGAACGTTTTCGACGTTTGGACGGCAAGGACTTGTCGGATCCCCAGCGTCCATTAAAAAACCACTCCTTGAAAAAGTCAGAGCTCATTGCTAGCACTGTCCTGTTTGCAGGAACTACTTCTCCTTCCTTGCCAACAATGAACCACACATCGGCGAGTGCTTCAAGTTTAGAGCACATCCTAACTACCAACTCTTCTTTACTCATCACTGAAGCAAACAACCGTTGAGGAATGCAATCTGTAGCCATTGTAATGTAGTCCAATTCGAAGGAAGCGCACGAGCTCTACTATTCTCACGTCAAAACCACCAAAAATTTGTTTCACAAGTCTACAAATCTGGAAAACTCGAAAAGTACGTGTTCTCTGCAACAGTCCTCCTCGTTGAATGTGCTTATTATTGGATGTCAATGCGTATTTTGAAGGTTCTGTACGCAGCCACAAAGCAATAACGAGGTTTGAACCTTCGTTGACGAATGTCGTGCAATAGCTAATTTGTCTGGGCATTCGGTTGATCAAACATGATCTACTTCGTAATGACAGTCCTTCCGCTGTCTCTTATCGCCAGTTTTAGTGATTCTAATGTACTTCACCATATAGCTGTGCACCAATCGCCGTTTGTCTCGTGCGCGCGCATGCACGTGCTTGCACACTTAATCGTACACCACACGTCGTAGCTAACTTTGGTTTACATAATTTGCCTATACGAATTCTTGACGTAAAAGTGAGTGAAGCTGACGCTGTCGCTGACGCCTGTCGCTTCGTCACGGCGCCCATTCTAAATCTGAAAACGTAAAAGTGAGTGACGCTGACGCTGTCGCTGACGCCTGTCGCTTCGTCACGGCGCCCATTCTAAATCTGAAAACGTAAAAGTGAGTGACGCT
>JAQIYH010000107.1:0-13470 GCA_034700885.1 Paratullbergia callipygos | reverse complement strand
ATGATTTTTAGACTTTCCCGTTTCCTTGACATACGCATGTTTAGACTCATTATTAATGCCTACATTTATTCTTATATAGATGAAATGTCAATATTGTGGGGATCAAGTTCTGACTCTCCTTTCCCTGCAATTTAAAATAGATAGACTAATTACTCTTTACTTCTATCCAAAATTAGAGAAAGTAGTCAGAAAGAGTGGCTTCGTTCACAATGTAGTTAAGTCGCTTTCTAGCTCAGAATTAAGTACTTTGCATGAACGTTGTAATCTGCTCACTGTTAATGAGCGTGTTGATCTGTTCCTCTTAACTACTATCCACAAAATTGTGAATTTAAAATATCCAATTAACGCATTAACGGATTTGTTTCTTTATGACAATCACACGCGACCCACAAGAGACAGCACAGGGAAGTTGGTAATATTTCAGGCGACAAATACCTCGTACTCCAAGTCCATTAAAGTTCGGGGCCCAAAAATGTGGAATAAATTACCAACGGAGATTCGTTGTGCTGCCAGTGGCCTATCACTACTTGTTTTCAAATTAAAATTATCCGTATACTATTTAGGTTTAAGAGATTAGCTTTTCGTTTGTTCGTATTTATCATTGTAATATGAAATTATGACTTTCACTTTAAAATTCGTATTTATTAACCTTATTTTGTCTCTTTGGAAACATAAACTCTTCATTGATGTTTAACCAATAATGTGACAGTAAAGTTTCTATCAATCTGGTAATTCTGCGGAGTAATTTCCTATTGTTCGAGTTAACTCATCTTGTAATTGATAAAAGAATTCTTCTGAGATATCATCATCTGATTCTTCTTGAATTGGAAGTCGAATTAAAGCGTCTGCAACTACGTTATGTTTGCCCTTTTTATACACAAAGCTAATATCATACGCTTGTAATAGTATGCACCATCGCAGTAGCCTTGAAGTTGTATGCTGCGTTTATTATGCTTTGTCAAGTACGTCAATGCTGAATGATCTGTGTACACTGTAATCTTTATACCGAAAACAAAATGTCTGAACTTTGTCAATGCCCAATATACTGCTAGAGCTACTAATTCACTTTTAAAAAGAAGTATAGTTCTTTTCACTCGGCTTTAATGCTCTGGATGCGAATGGTACTGTATGAGTCCTGAGATCACAGGTTTGTGTCAGTACAGCCCCTAATCCTAATTATGAACCGTCAGTGATTATTTCCGCATAGTCTAAATCTTCATTAAAGTGAGATAGGAATGTATCATGTGTTATCGTGTCCTTAATGTGTTGTACTGCCTTACTATGCTCTGGTTGCCAAACGAATTTTTCATTTTTACGTAATAACTTGTTTAATGGACCTGTGACCTTGGCAAAATTCTGTATGAACTGTCTGTAGTGTCCGGAAAGACCGAGTACTGCTCTGACATCTTTACGTCTTGTAGGCGTAGGCATGTGTAACGCATTTAATAATTTATACGAAGGTTTTATACCGTAGCCGTTGACTTTATATCCAAGAAGGGTTACCTCGTCAAATCCAAAACTACATTTAGTTGCTCTCAACGTTAAGTTAGCTCTACGAATTCTCAAAAATACTTTTCTTAAGCGCGCAAGATGATCGTCAAATGTCAAACTAAAAACTGGAAGATCATCAATAAACAGAATCAAAAACGTTCCAATGAAATCTGCGAAAACAAGGTTCATTAATCTGGAAAAATGTGGAAGACCTGCAGCTATTCCAAACGGAACGCAATTAAATTCAAACTGTTCGTCATCAAAAGTAAAAGCTGTTTTATGTCTATCCTTTTCAGCAACATCGAACATGAGAAATCCTTGATTAAAGTCTAAAGTGGAAAATATCTGAGATGTGCGCAACTTTCTGAGTAAATCTTGAATTTTCGGAATGGGAAATCTATATACTTTAGTTTTACTATTCAAGAATTTATAATTTATACAAGGTCTATATTCTCCTGGGGTAGGTTTTGGTACTAGAAATATTGGAGAACAATAATTTGAAGGTGAAGGTCGAATGATACCCTCTTTCAGCCATGCGCTTAATTGCTTATTTAAGAACTGTTTCTCTTTGCTTCCTAAAGCATACGGTTGTATATAGATTCCTGGCGAATCTCCTGTGTCTATCTCTGAATTTGGACCGTGTTTGAAGTGTCCGACTTTATCAATATCCCGTGAGAAACAATCGGAGAATTCTGAAATTAAATTTAGTAGGGCATGCTTTCGTGATTCTTTTAAATCCTTATTAATTTTTAACTAATTGATTTGAGCAGTAGACATGCGACTAAATCTCTTATCGTTAAAATCTACCCCTTTATCTAAAGCCTCAATTTCTTCAAAGTCTAAAGCAAAGAATTGTTCACCCTGCCATGTATGACCTAACTTAGTATGTGCATGTAAAATAATGGGTTCGGGAGTTAAGTTATAGCAATAAACTTTTAAACCGTGTAGTACCTGTGAAAATATTCCAAGTCCTGCTTCCTTATGTTCTGGATCAAAGATTGTGTCATCGTTAAGTACGTTAGGTGCCGTGATATGTATTTCGTTCAATGAGAAAGGAGGAAGTTCGGTATCAGCAAGTGCATATACTACGTTATCTTAAGTTGATGCTCAACGAAGAAGAAGTCATTATTTAGAACGAAACTATACTCAACCTTCTTATTAACTAACGCTATATCTCTAAAGAACGGAATTCTAATGTATTAATGGCGATGCATTGCTCTGAATATAGTATATCAACATCATGTGTATTCAAAAAGTCTGACCCTAGAATTATCGGAATTATTCATTACCAAGCATTTATGTGTATAAGTGATGCCGCAAACGTTAAGCACTACATTAGAATATGTATCTACAACTTGATGACCACCTAAGCCTGTGATTTTAACTGGATTATTCAATTTCGTAACCTTAAGTGCAAATGAACTTGCAATTATTGAAGTGCTTGCCCCTGTATCTATCAAAACTATGCTAGGCTTATTTGTGTTATGAATCAGCATCAGAGGGTGAGGAAGAGAGGACACGAAATCTATTTTACCTCTTCGATTTTTAATTATTTTAGTCACATTTAAGTGAGCCCAACCGACAAATTTGGTATCAAAAGTTGCAGAGTAATTTTGGGGACAGTTTGACCCATTAAGATTGGCTCAAATTGGTTGGTACGCAGCTAAATTAGTGAAAATAGGAGATAGTATTTTTAACTCTCCTGCACTGACGTCATCTGAAAGGAGAACCAGCTAAACGCCGAAGTGCAGTACTACATCACACGAGAAAACCGCAGAAGTTAGCAGCTAAAGCAGAAGATGAAACAGCTGGAACTGCTCGGCCCAGGACAGGTGATTAAGTTACTTTCACAAAATTACAATCACAATTACAAAAGATCACAAAATTACTTTGGCAATCAAAGGCTTGAGTCCTGGCCGAGCGCTAGTTAAGGTGAGCAGTTCCGGTTGATCTTACTAAATTGAGTACGGCGAAATCCTAATTAAAATCATTGTTTAATGCTGGAATGCCAAGCGGAGCCAATCTAGGCAAACGACCGAGACCAGAAAACTCCCCACCACAATCTGACAACAAGAAGTCCAAAAACAACAGTGAGATGGACGAGATAAAGAAGATGTTGGCCGATATGGAGAAGAGACTTGGAGACAAGATCGACAACAGAGTTCTGGCACTCGAAAATGGTGTTGACCGTATGGAGGAGGAAAATAAAATGCTTAGACGTGAATTAAGGTCTAAGAATGTAGTTGTACATGGAATTGAGGAACAGGGGTCGGAAGCTCCAAGACAACTAAACGCCAAAATCACCGACCTATTCCAGCAACTCGGCGTAGGAAACCCTATCGTCGACGACGTCTATCGTCTCGGGAAAGCAACTGGTGGAGCAAGACCCATTTTGATCAAGCTAGTGTCAACACAAGACAAGAAAAGGATCTTCCATGCCAAAAGGAGCCTTCCGCAGCAATCACGGGTCTTCATCAACGACGACTTGACCAAGGAAGAGAGGCAACAACAAGGGCAACATAGAAAGGCAAGGGAGATCAGGGCCGCGCGGCCAAACTTGGAAGCAAAAGTGCGAGGTTCCAAGATGCAAACATTCGACAATGGAAACCTGGTGGAGACTTTTGTGGTCAATGGGCTGGGTGAGACTGTATCGACCCGAAATGAATAGCGGCCTCTGCCCATAGAGGACACGAATCAACTAAGCACAATAAATGAATTTAATTGTAAGATAATTTTTTGGAACATTGAAGGAAAGAATAAACTGCATCTTATAAGCGACCAAAGTCAAACCGTGTTAAGTGAGGCAGACATTATTGGAATGACTGAGACGTGGGAATCAAGTCCTAAAAACTTACCAGCCTATTTAAGTAACTTCAGCACAGTGTTCGAGCCAGCAATAAAACTTAATGCAAGAGGCCATAACAGTGGTGGGTTAACCATTTTATTCAACAGAGACAAGCTGAAACTAGTCAAAGTTCGGGAGCAAGCACCGAACTGGATATTGTGCGAGCTCAAATGCCGATCAACAGCTAAGCAATTCCAGGTGCTTCTTGTTTATATCAGGCCGCTTCAAAGTGAGGATACAAAACTTGAAGAGTTAAAGGAGCTGGTCCAAGTGATACGGATGGCGAACTTACATTCACAAACAAGAATGGTAAAAGCATAATTGACTTAGTTGTGGTAAACTCAGAGATGATCGAATTGGTTAATGACTTCAAAGTACTTGGGCTACCCGACTCGACTCATTTCCCAGTCCAACTTGATCTTGGCGCAGCTGCTCAACCATTCCCAGTAATACGACAAAGCAAGTTAATCTGGAAAGCAAATAGGAAAACAAAATACCAAAACGAACTATTTAAATTTGAGTCCTCATCCTACAGCGCGTTGGTAACGTCAATAAAATCAGCTGCAGTTACTTCGGGAATGCTACAATCGGTAGACCCGCGTCAGCGAGTAAACAAAGTTTGGTTTGATTGAGAATGTACAAAGCTGAGAAATGAATGCAACTTTCTCTACAACAAAGCAAAAACGCAAAATTGGAGTGAACCGTACAGAAACTTATATCATGAAACCAGAAAATTGTATACAGAAACACGTAAAAGAAAGAACATGAAAGATTTCTGGAACGAACACCACGAAGCTATCAATGGTGCAACAAATCCAACCAAGTTCTGGGAGGCAGTCAGGCTACATAGAAGGAGACAAGGACTGCCAAGCAAAGTTGACTCAGCAACGTGGAGGGAGTTTTACAGTAGATTGATGCCAGAACGTCAAAATACGGCAACCAACTATTATCAAGATGCAGGCCATCCGATGCAGACACAAGCAGTTACATTAGCGGAGGTAAAAGAAGCTATTAAAAAGCTTGGCAGCAAGAAGGCTACCGGCCAGATGGAGTGAAGAACGAATTCCTCATGGCGCTCCCTGACTGTACAATGGAGGAGCTCACAGACATCTTTAATGAAATTCTGATCAATGAAACACCGCCACACCAATGGTCTGAATCGGTTACGGTTATGTTGCACAAGAAAGGGTCAAGAGAGAACCCGGTCAATTACAGGCCTATAGCTTTACTTAATACCATGCTTAAGGTATTCACTCAACTTTTATGTGCTCGGATCACGAAGTGGGCACAGAAGGCCAATGTTTTGCCTGAGGCTCAGGGCGGGTTCCGGAAGGGTAGAGGATGCGACGAACAAGTATTCACACTTAACAGCGCAATTCAGATCGGCACAAGAAAGCAAAAGAAGGTTTATGCGGTCTTTATCGACTTCGCCAGATGTTTCCTGTCCATCGATCATAACTTACTCTGGATCAGGCTTTTTGAAGTTGGAGTTAGTGCCAAACTTATCCGTATTTTAGAAAAGTTGTACTCGAATGCCAGCACAAAGATCAGACTCGACAATAATCAATTCTCGGAAAGTATCCCACTAACAAACAGAGGGCTTACTACAGGGTGAAGTCTTGTCGCCGCTACTTTTTAGCTTGTTCCTGTACGACATTGAGGAGGAACTAAGAGCCTGTGGTGCTTCCGGAGTACGTATAACGTCGGAGTTCATGCTGCATATCCTGCTATTTGCCGACGATATGGTAGTGGTATCAGAAACAAAACGGGGACTGCAGATAAAACTACGAAGGCTGGAGCAATACTTCAGGAGTCTTAAGTTGAAAGTTAACTTGGATAAAACCAAAGTGGTGATCTTCAGAAGGGGTGGTGGACTAAACAAGGGCTTGCAACTCTACTATGGGGAGGAGAGGATTGAGATTGTCAACGAATGTGTTTACTTAGGGGTACCCTTCTCGTCATCGGGTAAATTCATCAAGGCTGTTAAACACTTCGGCAGCAAGGCGATGCAGGCGTCAGCAACAGTGTTGGAGACGATCTACAAAGGCCGCATGCCATCAATGAATTCGAAGTTAAAATTATTTGGTTCAATTGCTGCTTCAACTCTCCTGTATTGTTCGCAAGTATGGAGCCTAAGATACTTGGAGAAACTGGAGGTTTGTCAAAATCAATTTCTGCGTCGTGCTATGGGTGTCAAGAGGACTGCGCCAGGTTTTATTCTACGGTTCGAATCCGGAAGGTACCATTTGGAGGGTGAAGTGAAGAAGAGGATCTTTAACTTTCTGTTTAAGCTGCTGCTGATGACTCCTGACCGATATGCAAAGATTTGTTTCCAAAGACTATGCGCGCTGGACGAGGAATTGGAGAACGAAGTTGACTACAACTGGGCAACACAAGCAAAGTTAATCTTTGGTGAACTTGGACTGCTGTATGTTTGGAAGTCATTCGACGCAAACATGATCGCAAGCAACTATGAACTTTGGTGCGACGCAATCCAGCGGTACAGTCGAAGTGAAGACGAGAAGACAATAGCAAAATATAGTTGTTACGTTCCCTACCGGTCGTATTTTAACTACAGAAATAATTGTAAGTCCTTTGTAGTTCAAAGTAACAGAGTTCCATTTAAGTGTCGAAGAATTTTGTTGCAGTTAAGACTCAACACTGATTGTTTGTACTACAAAAGAAGAAGATTCGACTTCAGAGGAGGTCTACTATGCTCATTCTGCAACCGTAATCAGCAAAATTCTTTATCGCATTTTCTCTTTGAGTGTCCGTTGCATGATTCCAGTAGAAATTGTTTCTTGAAAAATTATATAGGCAACTTGCATGAATTAATTGATACGAATAAGATTCCGGTCTTGCTAAATGTTTTCAATTTTGTCAGTGAATCGTTGGAAAGATTATCTTTTCTTTTGGATTTGGAAGAGGACATATAAATTAGTTAAGTATATACACTACAGCAAATAAATTGTACTCATGATTCGTGTGTTCTATGGGCAAGGCTCGCAGAGAACTTAACATTAATAAAACCTTACTTACTTACTTACTTACTAGTAGGAGGAAAGAAAGTTTTCACCGGCTTTCGTTTGACAAATGGTATTTGCGCTTCTCGTGAGTAGCTCTTAATGATTATTATATACCAAAGCGTGGACCAATAGTTAATTATACTGCACAACTAATCTCACGAAAACAACAGGCTCAACATAAGTCTCCCGGCTAGCACAAGGTCCTCCTGGACATTTAAAAGTACCGCAAGCCGGACCTCTCCGTGATCATGACAGAACCCTCCGGTCGAGCATCCGAGATATCGAAGTCAGTTTCAAAGTACGTCCAAGTGACGGACGGTCAACTCTATCTTTAATCTCCGACCCGGGGATTCTATATCCCCGGGGGAATCTATCCCCCGGGGGAAGTCTAAGTGCGTCTTCCTGAAGCCTTCCATAGAGTACTTGGGGTTCGTGATCTCCAAAGACGGAATCAGTACATCACCCAGCAAGGTGGAAGCGATTCTCAGTATGCCCCGACCGAAAGGCCTAACTGATGTGAAATCATTCTTGGGCTTAGTCAACTTTTATGGGAAGTTCTTCCCATTCGTACCAGACAAGTGCGACTCTTTGTACAAGCTCACAAGAAAAGAAGTCGATTTCAAGTGGACAGCCGCCTGCGAGTCAGCCTTCCGTGAAGTGAAACACCTCCTGTCGTCTGCCCTACTAGTGGTTCATCATGTCCAGAACCTCCCGATTGGTAGCAGATGTGACGCTTCAGCCAATGGTCTGGGAGTGGTACTTCTTCACAAGTATCCGGACAACAGTGAACGTCCGATTGCATACGCATCAAAAATTCTGTCTCCGACAGAAAGCAGGCATTCACAAATTCAACGAGAAGCATTTTCAATTGTGTATGGGATGAAGAAGTTCTATCAGTACCTTTGCGGTCGTCGATTCACACTCATCACCGATCACCAGCCTCTGTTGGCGATTTTTGGTCCCAACAAGCAAGTGCCGTCGTACACAGCCAACCGAAAACATCGATGGGGTCTGTACTTAAGTGAGTTCGTATTCGAAATTGTGTATCGCAAGACATTGAAGCATGGAAATGCAGACACACCGTCAAGGCTCCCAAACCAGGATCCAGTCAACATTCACATGCGCATGAACCACAACATTTAGAAAGATATTATTATTATAAAATGACATCATCACTTGGTGATGATACGAAATAACTTTGGCATGCTTCGCGTTGACTTTCTTGCTCTAACTACTAGCACGTGTTGTATTCATGCAAACTCACAAACTAAAGCCCAGATTTTCTAAGAAAAGATTTGCTCAAACTAAATTTGGTTATTGCGAATTCTCAACAACCAATCCGAATTGACTTTGCAAAAATTGATCTTTCACTTCAGAAATAGAATTGTCTCTCTTCCAAATTGTGACGATTCACAAAGACTATAAAAGCATGTGAAGCAAACTAACAAAAAATCTTTCCTTCATTCTCTCTCTAACTTGCGTTCAATCTGGTTTGACTTAACGTAACACGTCCTGAATAAAAGTCTCAAATTCTAAATTATTCTCTTTCTGTCTTGTTTCAAAAATCATTTTATTTTCTCATCTTCTTTTCTAAGCATACTGTTGGGCACGCTTTACTATTCGAAATACCCAACAGCGTTACAATGGTGCAGTCTGTCACAGTCTGACAAGACAGGAGCCACGATTACTTGTGACAATTACGAACCTTTTTATTTCGACTTCACTTAACGAAACAGTACACACAACACAGTACATAGTTACATTGCACTCAACATTGGACATTGACTTTGGAACTGAAAAGCGAAACTACAATCTACACGGATCTGACGTTCTATAACTTTTCTAAGGTGCATTTCTGTTTTGATTTTTTCTCATCTCATCTCATCTCATCTTGCTGCATCTCATCTTGTGCGAATAGTTTCATATCCGAATGCTTTGAACTTGAATTGAAAACTGTTTTGTGATCGCAATGTGCATCCATGCCTGTGCCTATTATCTTTAAAGCTCTCAAGTTCACTGCAACTGACATAGTAAAACTTCCGAGCTACATCAAATCATACATACGTGCTATGCGCATCTACTCCTCCTTCGTTCTTGTTGCATTTCTTGATACCACTGCAAATCGAATTAATCATATACATACAATCAATCTAAGTCCACCGTAGCCGATTTCGTTGCTAATCTAACTGACCCACTTATTTCAATTGTTGATATCTTTCCTGTTTCAAGTAATTTAGTAGATCGAAAGGCTTTCATTGACACAAACATACCATTTCATTAGGTACTAAGTCAACCACAATATCTTTATCCTTCTTTAAATACCAAATCACTGCTGACTTTGAACGAAATCCTGGATCGAGCTAGTTGAGGAGACGAGCAGCCGAGTACCTCTGATGAGGATCACCGCAGCTACCTGTATCGAGCTAGTTGAGGAGACGAGCAGCCGAGCACCTCTGATGAGGACCACCGCAGCTACCTGGATCGAGCTAGTTGAGGAGACGAGCAGCCGAGCACCTCTGATGAGGACCACCGCAGCTACCTGGATCGACGACGTCGAGGGCTCCAAGTGAAGGTCACCCCAACCGCAGCAATGAGCGAGCCACTCGAGGACACGAGCGATCGAGTAACACCAGTGATGATCACCCCAGTCACCTTTATCGAGCAAGTCGAGGAGTCGAGCTGTCGAGGACCGAAAATGAAGGGGTATTTGAGCAGCCTCACGGCGTAATGATGAATGACCTTGTTATTCAAGAGAAATGTTGCCCTTTTATACTCTTAGGCTGAGTTCACAATCATGTATAAAACAATAAGTAAAGTTAAAAATAGACATGTAATCCTTAAAGTATTTCAAATTACATGAGGTCAATGGAAATATACTAACTGTTATCCTTAGCGTATTTCAGATAACAGGCATGGAAAGGTACAAGAAAAGAAGGCATGAACAATAATCCTTAGCTTATGTCAGATTATGCACTCAAACCCATAGGAATGAGAAGTCTTTAAAATCAGAATAATTAGTACAATAAGTAAAATAGCTTAAAAGGTACGTGGTCAAATGAGTAAAAAATGCAGAAGTCAAATGAGTAAAAGAGATTAAAAGTACAAATTAGAATTGATAAGATAAAAGGCAAGCCACACAATACATCATACATGCACGGCCAAGTGAACTATTCGGTGCCCGAACAGTAATGATGCGCATGAATCACAACATTTGAGAAAGATATCATTATTATAAAACACATCATCACTTGGTGATGATACGAAATAACTTTGGCATGCTTTGCGTTGACTTTCGTGCTCTAACTACTAACACGTGTTGTATGCATGCAAGCTCACAAACTAAACCCCAGATTTAAACCTAAACCTAACCTAAAGAAAAGATTTGCTCAAACTAAATTTGATTATTGCGCATTCTCAACAACCAATCCGAATTGACTTTGCAAAAACTGACCTTTCACTTCAGAAATAGAATCGTCTCTCTCCCAAATTGTGACGCTTCACAAAGGCTATAAAAGCATGTGAAGCAAACTAGCAAAAAATCTTTCCTTCATTCTCTCTCTAACTTTCGTTCAATCTGGTTTGACTTAACGTAACACGTCTTGAATAGAAAATCTCAAATTCTAAATTATTCTCTTTCTGTCTTGTTTCAAAAATCATTTTATTTTCTCATCTTCTTTTCTAAGCGTACTGTTGGGCACGCTCCACTATTCGAAATACCCAACAGCGTGACAGTATCGCAATACATTGCAGCATGGAAATGCAGACACGTTGTCAAGGCTCCCAAACGAGGATCCAGTCAACATTCATTTGCTCGGTGAAGTGGATGTTGACATCAACGCAATTTCCATTGAACACATAGACGTGTTATCAGTCACTGCGAAACAAATCAGGCTACAGGCATTCCGAGACCGTGTTTTGTCTCAAGTTTCCCAGTTGATCAAGAGTTGCTGGCCTGCTGAAATCGACAAGTCGTTAGATCTGCATCCGTATTTCATCCATCGAGATGAATTATCAACAATTCAAGGAGTCACTAAGTGGGGAATTCGAGTTCGAGTTCGAACCAGAATTCCATGTGGCTCATCATTGTGGCCGCGCACTCCAAATGGCCCGAAGTCATCCGTATGAATCAAAATACTACATCAGCTAGTTGCAACAGACGGATCAGAGAAACTCTCGGACATTTCGGCATCCCGGATCAGATTGTGCCAGATAATTGCCCACAGTTCGTGTCGGCCGAGTTCCAGCGTTTCTGGAAAGGAAGTGACACACGCCAGAGCACCAGCTCTGCATATCATCCGCGCTCCAATGGCGACGCGAAACGGTTCATTCAAACCTTCACAAAATCAAAAATGAGATGAACGAAGGGGGAGGAGATCCCGACGCGCGTTTGATATTTATGCAATCGGACGTTCACTGTAGTCCATATACTTGTGGAAAAGTACAACTCCCAGAACATTGGCAGAGGCGTCACAGCTGATACCAATCGGGAGGTTTTGGTCATGATGACTACCGTACTCGTTACGAGCGGACCCTCGTCAATAGTGGATGCCTCATAGTATGCATGCTTAAGTCGGTATTTCGATGCGAGGTTTCATACATTGGCTGGGTAGGTTGGACAGCAATCTGACAATAGTAAATGCCCTAGATTTCAGTTATCCCTTCTGTCGGAGTACATAATAGTATCCGGGTATCATAACCATGTCCATGTAGTTACGTTTGATATTTATACAGGTTTGCGCATTTTTAGTTTTTAAGTTAGGTTTATTTTTTCGAGTACGTCGTTGAATATACCCTCTAGGGCTTCATGCCATCCTTCCAATGGTCACGTGCGATGATAACTGAAAGATTTCATAGCGACATGCCACCTCGACTTCATATTATTGAGGAGTTGGAATGTGTTGAACTTTGATGCGGCTAAGGCTTGATAGAAGAAGTGACCGAAATGAACAACTTTTTCCAACTCAACAATTTTATTATTTCTTAAGCCAAGTCAGCAAACATAACAGTTGAAACTCTAAGTGCGGAATCCGACCAAGAATATCTGGTCGTTGAAGCTTTTATAGCTAGAGATTTTACTGACGCCAAAAGAGACGCTTTCTCCATTCAGCCAATGAGGAGAAAGGCTTTGGCGAGACTATTCTTAGAAGAAAATCCAAACACATTAATTTGATGGATGGATTCTCTGGAAATTATTCTCTATCATTACTGTGTTAATATTATTGCATGCATCTGTCACATTATCTAAATGTCAAGGAATTGACGTCAATCTGTTTAGATGTGCTAAATGTCGCTAAGCTACGAGATTAAAGATTCGATGGAAAAGTTCTGGAAAGTCAGTTGAAAGTCATGGAATTGTCATAGAATGTTTCATGCGTCACATCGAATGTTCCATGGCCTTCTGACTTGTCTACTGTGCTCTTACTTCTATCATGCAAGTGCTAGTAAAGAATAGTTTATACTACTGTACAATGGTACATGAATTGATGTGCACTGTACAAGAACTACTGTGCATCATAGCGAAGAAAACGGTCGCCTACGCTCATGACTCACGACAAAAGCTTGGGATCACCATCATGCCTAACTGAGACATCCATAGTCAAGTCACCGGAAACCGCACCCAATTTTTTTTGGGTTTGGATATCTCAAAACACGACTTTTAAAAGGCGTCCCACGATGCTCCAAGGGATTTGGAAACTCCTCCAGGAGGAGTGGAGCACCATCGACCAACATTTGCTCGAAAGCGTGACACAAGCCACTTTATACAAATTTTGAACCACAAGGCACAGCAATATTGTTAACCATGGGTCGAAGAGAAGAATGCTGATATTGTGTGAAAAAATCGAATTTATAATTTATTCACTCCTTGCCAAGTTCTAAAGTTTTGCGGCTTTGTTCTTCACGAAAGAAAGTGAACAAGTGGGTCGTTGTTCTCAAGAACTGAATCTGCGCTGGCTCAGTCCAGTGAAGGAAGTGGGACGGGATGGGACCAAACTTACTCAATCACAGTCCATACTACGCAGTGGTAATCTTTACTTGCCCTGGTTGTGCTAAGATAGACTAAGAATGGGAACTTTGTGAAGACCCATGCAACTCAATGCAAAACGTAAA
>JAQIYH010000106.1:0-13473 GCA_034700885.1 Paratullbergia callipygos | reverse complement strand
TTGCGTCCTTATGCTTATGATGATTCTTCTTACGAATCAGCTTCTTGCTTGCTTGCAATGCTGCACACTATTGCTTTACAGTGGTGACTGCAACCATTCTAATTAATCTAATAATGAACATACGTAGTTTAGTAGGTAATCAATACTCAAATAATTTTAATACGCTTTGGCTTTGTTCAAATCTGCACTTCCCCCGAAAATTTTCTAAATCATAACGAAGTCGACTAAATCATCTAAACTTCTAAATAAAGTCCTAAAAATTATTTTCAGTCATGAACATGTCTTCATTTCAAAGTCGAATATTTGCATGACTTCATTGAGCAAAATATCTTCAGCAAGACTATAACATTGCTCCAGCGCCAGAGCCCACTCAGGAGATGATTTCGTAAACTGTTCTGAAAGAGGCGGGTTTCCTTTTCTTTGCCTACTCAATTGCATATGTGTAAAGAGGAACAATTGTAACGGGTAGTGCGTATGTGTGCGTAAAGAATGAATGTGAACATAATATAAGTACTACACACTAGCCCAATGTGAGGCATAAGCTATACACATTCATTGTACTAGCAGTATTTAAGTTCTTGTATTCTTATACTCTTGTTACTAGGTACTAGTACGTATACTATTGCATTCGGTTCACGTACTCTTGTAGCTTGAGAGTAGTAAGAGTGAAATGTAAGAGTATGTAGTAGGTAGGAGAGAGGAGAGGAGGGTCGAAGGATTGAGAGTGGGCAAGCAACAACCTTTGTCTGCTTTGATCCGAGATTCTCATTGTTGTATAATTGTTAATCATTATTACCATTAAATAAAACATCTTTGCTTGTTCGACCGAACCCTGGCCTGTGGTTGTGACTCATTTAATATCACCCCACAGGGAAGCCCGTTTCACGTGGCGCCCGAAACGGTGCGCGAGTTGGATTAATTCCACCTAACAAGCAAATTTATCAACTGTTAAGAATTACTCACGTGGCACCCGAAACGGTGCGCGAGTTGGATTAATTCCACGAATAACACGCAACTTTATCAACTGTTAAGCTCAACAATGAAGATCACGTCACGCCCGACAAGTGCGCGTTGGATTCTTTCCATTTTAACCAGCTCAACATTCATCAACCATTAAAATGCTTAACACTGAGGACCGTCATCCATTTCACATTGTGTCCGTTCAGTGCTTCTTTTCGTCGATTATTTTTTCCAGCAGTTTATCACTTCCGCTCCTTACTTTAAGTTTTAGTGGCCACTCTTGTGACCACGGCTGATACTGCTGACACTATTGATTTGCCTTTGTACAAGTTATAATGTCTTGGTCGTCTTCCTCCATTTTTTTCTCACTCCACTCCACAACTCATCCTCACTTCTTCTTTCTTTTCCATCGATTGGTCCCTACTCCTCCTTTCTTTTCATACTGTCAGCGCCTTGGTCGCGTGTGCCAGTGAATGTGCAACATCAGACATCCTCTTCTGCTTCGACTACTAGTGCACGCTGTTGAATGAGAAGCCTCTTTCTGGTCTTCAAGTCTGGATACCATGGCCAACAGCCAAAGAACAAAACCAGACTTTTTTGCAATGCACTACAGACCTCTCCAGTTCACTTGTTCATCTCACACCCAATGAATCCACAATTGATGCAGTCATTCAATTATTACAGAACATTGAACTGCCAATGCATCCAATTCAGCTTAATACGGACAAGGACATCGAGTCACCTGTGTCCACCGCTACATTTTCTGCCATCACCGACCCTTCTCGACCTCTACCCAATGCTCTGGTACTCATCATTACAACACCATCCGTTCACACATCATCTGTGGAACATAATCAAGACCACATTCAACCACAGGTTAGCCAACCTAATGCTAACATTCTTCCCTCTCGACCTCCCACTGGTCATCACTCCGGTTATAAACGTCGTTTTCGTCCTCGTCATCTTTGTGCTTGGCATGGATACGCAGCTCACACCACAGCCGAGTGCAAATACTTACATTCTCTACAACATTGGCACATGCTTCATGCATTGCAGAATCGACAACACAAGCCATCACCCTAAGCAAGATTTTCTGCACTTCGTCAGCTGCATGGATCGATATCGGACTACTCTTCTCAACATGGTCTTTGTCTTTTTGTTCTACTTTTCCGTCAACTTCTACCCTTGTACTTCAACTTCATCTCTCGTTCCTGTTTTCCTTTCTTTCCACCAAATCCTCATGACTTTTCCACTTCAATTCTATGTGATGTGAACTTTATGGGTTGAACAATTAATCCTATTTTCCTTTCCATCCCACTTCGCTTCCTCTTTTGATGCAAGATAGTGGTACCAATGTCAGTGTTCATGGCTATTCGCAAGCCACATAAATGATGATTCAATTTTTTGGACTCCTGCTCGCTGCTCCTTCAACCACATTTGAGATCCGTTCTCACATTCTTCATGAGATCCGTTCTCAACTCAACTGCTTTGGGGGATCCGCTCTCCAGTGAATTGCAAGTTCAAGGAGATACGCTCTCCACTGAAAGTCAATGAGATCCGTTCTCAGACCAAGTTAATGGTTTGGGTCAACTTACGTACTATATCTGTCCCGTTACTTTAACATTGATTGAAAGAATTAAAAGCTATCACTGGAAATGTGTTCATGTGACTGTAGTCACGATATACGTTATCATTCTGAAGAAAGGAGATGACTTAAATTATTTCAACTTACGCACTATTATTAAATGTACACAATTGCATTATACGTTGCTATTTTGTTCTGACTTGAAATTGGAATTTTACTTTTGAGGTTCGTCGTGTGTTAGAATGATTTAAAAACTTAGAGACTTATCTGATTGAGACGCTGTCTGCAGTGCAACGATTTCGGGAAGTAGTTTTTTTTAGAACAGAACCTAAACTGGTTCTGTTTTCGATGTCCAAGACTTCCGTGGACTGACCGGTTTCGGCACCAATGTGGGAGAGCGGTTTTGTGTGTATGTGCGTGTGTTGATGAGGGAATGGTAAAGAAGGGGTCAGGACCTGAAATGGAAACCAACCGTCACTACCTAACAATCGTTAATTCTTAAATGTGGCGTGAACATTGCCCAAGACCAGGCGATGTTCATGACCATAACATATAATAAAATGTAAATACAATGAAAAAATGTAAAAATAGTTAATCCGTGAACATTGTTATAAATGTGTAGCGACATTCCATTGTTAGTATTGCCGTCTGAGGTAATTGTTAGGCTTCATGAAATTATGTCTGTCGTACGATCGAATGTACTTTGCCATTTGCTTTTGAACAAGTGCTTTAAATGACTACTCGACTTGCTCTCTTTATAATATGCTAGTTTTACCTTCATGGTACCGGCCTTCATAGTTGTGTGACCGAAACTGGAAAACCTTGGAAACTTCCAAGGCCACCAGTCTGACTTAAAGTCGAAACATCTTCGACAACTGCACAAGTTTATGATAGAAGCTGTATTTATACTGGTTAAAATATACACAAGCTTCAAGTCTGTCTTTAAAGTTAGCTGAAAACTTGCAAGAGCAGGTCTTCCAATGCATTAGAATACAAAAAGAGTTCGAATAAGGCTGAGAGGGCTGGGGTACCCTTCTGCATTACTACTTAGCTTAATGTCTCAAGGTTCACAAGCTTTGTGTAGTGAAAAATTAGATCCGTGAGCTGCAGACTCACGAACCTGATTTTGACCTGTGCAGGGCGGAGATCCTTGTCTACATCATTCGTCCTTTCGTGAATTAATGGCACGACTAGACAAAGTGGTTTTACGAAGCCATGGTTCGCCTTTTCGTTGCTGTTCATAAATATCCTGCTGGCTCCAGCAGAAGGTTCATTTCTTCTAGCTCTCCAATGTCTAGAAAGACAGAGGATAGACTAAATGGTACAATGCAATGTGGCAAGGAAAGGATACTTGAATGTCCTCTCCTAGGGCCATCAATTGTTTCTTTGAGCGTTCTCGCTGTTGCACCTTTTCTGAGGGCGTGATTGCCTTTTTGTAGTGGTGCTTCAGTGCAATCACGGCCAGCTTCAAATTCCATTTTACTGCCACTGCTTCAAAGCTGTTTTAATTTTTGTCTCGTACATGACAAAAAACATCTTCGAAAATCCCTCTTGGAATGGTAAATAGTGGACCCTTTCGAGGATATGAATCAGAAATCAGTGGAGTCAGTCAAGAAAAAAAAACATTTCTCTTGCTTTCGTTGGGTCCCAGTAAGTCATCACCTGGATTTTTCCCTTTCCATTCATCGAGTCCGGACAGACGTCTTCTTCATCGACAAATGGATTCCATCCATTTGCTGTTTCATTCTATTACTTTTATATTGCGGATGCAATTTTTGTTTTCTTTGTTCAATGTATGCAAGTAATGCAGCGGACCGAATTTCTGCGCTGGGTTCCCCACTCCTGATGGCTGTGTTTTCTGACTTGACTAACTCCATATTGAGCAAATGATGCAAGTCATCTGCTTCCCATTGCTGTGTATCGATGATTTCTCATCAAATATTTCACCTACCTCTAAATAGAAAAAATGGAACTGATGTTTCACGGCTACTACTCTCGCTACTGAGTTTCTTCATTTTCCTTCTTACAACTTGCTTCTCATTATCCACTTCTCCCGCTTCAGAATCCGCTATACTGGCTTTACTTGAGGAGCTACACTAACCACAGTCAGTCTTGTCACATGTATTTCCAGAGCTTTAATGATCTGTACAAGTATTGACAAAATAATTTTACGTACCTACTCAGCTACAACGGCTTCAAACCTACCAAATTGACACGATGCCGGTCGTGGGTAGGGAAGTCTCAACGCACAAAATATAGTACACAACATTCTATACCGAGTCGACCCATCCCCGTGTCCGACCACTTTGCTCATTCTTAAGTCTCTACTATCAAATTGTGCACTTGGCAGTCGAAGTGTTCCTTATACTTCGAGTCGGGGGTGGGACGATCGGGGGTCTCCCAAAAATTAACTCCGAACATTTTAATTTACCTAGAAATCAAAAATTTCCCAAAAATTAGTTCCTCACAAACCGAGTTCGTCCCAACCCCGGGGTGGATGGGCTTTTCCAGAGGACTCCCGATGGAATGGTCAGAAAAATGTGATCGATGGCTAAAAATTGTCAGAAATACTTGCTCCTTCACATTAAATAAAAACTAGCATCCGTACCCTCCCACCAAGTCCCTAACCCCATGAAGAGCGAGATTATGGTCGCTACCTCTAACCCGGACGCGTTATCGCTGTTGTCACGACATTGGTGGATGTGGGCGGTTTTGTGTGTATGTGCGTGTGTTGATGAGGGAATGGTAAAGAAGGGGTCAGGACCTGAAATGGAAGAGAGGAATTACCGAATAACTCTGATGTTTATTGACTGACTGAAAGATCAATGTGTGAAGAACTTATGTGTTAACTATGACATGAATCTAACTATGAAGAGAGAAGAGGAGAGATTAGTTTAGGACGACCACACGTTGACGAGTGCTGAAGTGAGAGTGTGTGTTGTTGATGTTGGTCTGGTTGCGTTTCTTCATTGCGATGACGATGATGATGTGTGTGGTTGACTGCTTGCGCGATGCCCAAGACAAGGTTTGTTGAGCTTCGCCTTGATGATGATGATGTGATGCAATGTGCAAGTCGCCTTGCACATTGCTCTGTTGTTGATGATGATGTCCATTGTGCAACTACTATACAATTCAGTTCTCATTGAAAGTTGTTTTACAGTTAACCTACTTCCTAGTCGTCAACCTTGCTGTGTCTGGTTTCTTAACTCTTACATTGTGCTAGTTTGATTGTTGTTTACATCTCACAAGAATCGTACGATGTCTACTTCACGCATTAACCATACGATGTCTAGACATCGTTTCTCAATATGACATTTCAAGGAAATTGTTAATTACTAAATATGAAAATATTAATAATATGAGAGTCGAAGTAATTCGAGCTCTCACAGTGGACTTCCATTTCTAAACTTCCCCAACAAATGGCAACGACTGGACCTGGCGTTCAAATTTTATGGAGTTACATGCTGTGATTTATTCTCATACCGAATATGTTATTTTAGCTCACCTTCGCATTTTGCACAGTTATCACTCCGTATTCATGAGAGCGGAGAAGAAATCTAACCTTCCTATCTAAAATCTATTTCCTCCCTATTACGTACTAAGCCACCCATGTGGAACATTATAGGTATCAATTTCCCGAATTGCCCGCTCATGTGACCAATGCTTACAATGCTTCCAAAAATGTAGCCAAGTCTGCTTCGGTGCAGCCAACAATATGACTGAGTGTGCTTCCTTGCAGCCAACAATGTGACTGAGTCTGCTTCGATGCAGCCAACAATGTGACTGAGTCTGCTTCGGTGCAGCCAACAATGTGACTGAGTCTGCTTCAGTGCAGCCAACAATGTGACTGAGTCTGCTTCGGTGGTAGCTAAATTTGTCCTGGTAATGATTATGACAACTTGCTTGCAGGTGGTGAATCGAGAGAAGGTAAAAGACTGAAGGAGAGCAGTTGTTTAGCAAAGCGTATGCAAAAATTAATTGTCGGTTTACCCTTTCTCGGATTTGCGTTGTTTGGCGGTGGCATTGATCCATTTGTATTTGGCTGTCGCTACGGTCCATCACCAATATCTTGGCTTACTTCCTGAAATCTTGAAGGGCCCGGGTTAAAAGCATTCCGGCGCTGCGACTTCGTGGTGAGCTTCGACGACATCCTATATACACACGAATATTAACTGCAGTCTGCTGCAGTATTGTAGCACATGATGCATTTTCAAATTCAGTTCAGTATTTTCTCAAAAAATGGGTTGAATTTTTGAAGATGTTGAGAAATACAACTTACTTGATCAAATTCACTTCCTTTACCATTGGCAATACTGTAAATAATTGCAGGAAAACCAGGTTCACACCCTTTGAACAAGTCTTTCACAGTTCAACTGGAAGAAGAAAGTCTCTTCAATCACTAGAATTAAACTTTCACTCTTTGAGTTGCTGGAAATAACATTACCCGGGTACAACCTCATTAACATAAAAAAGACATCATCACCCTTAAACGGATGAGAGATTTGTACTTGCTGTTAGTACATTGTGCTTTGTCTATCTGTACGTCGGTGCGTTCGAATATGATGCTTTACCGGCCGGCAGAAAATATTTGTCAGTTGCAGTACTAATAATTTGGGTGAATTTGTTCACTGCTGCTAGTAGTGTATTAATTATAGTGGTGTCGCTTAAGGTGTTGAGAATTGCCTGAAAACGGTGGACTTGAATTGATGTAAGATGTGGCGCTACAATGTCCTCTTGAAGAATTTGTAAAAAATAATTCCAAACCTGTTGCGTTGTCTACTCTGCTTCACTGACTCATTACCCAGTTGTTATGTATGTGCTGATGATGTACTATAGTGGTGAGGTACTAGGAAAGGAGGATTGATACCAGTGCAAACCTCACGCTCAACCGCCTACATTGATGGTTGACTTTCTTTAATTTATTTCTAACTAGTTACTTTAATTTGTTGGGGCGATCTGAGACCGTTTTGGGCAGAAAATTTGGGCAGAGCCTCTGGCGTGGGGTGCACCCCGGAATTTTTTTTGGATGATGATGTGGTAACTTTGATTCAGAAAGTAGCGTGGTCAATGCGTTGGCTACATTAGATGCATAGATGTGAACTTTATTTAGGAGTAATCGCACTTTCTAATGGATGAATTGATGCACGTTTTTAGCATGGGGTAATTCGATAATTTTCTGAGGAAACATGAGCAGAACTTCCGCGTTCATGGGTGCCCCGGTTTCAATCATTTACTTCGAGTTGACTTGAATTTTTGGTCCGACTTTACAGGAAAATACAAAGGAAATGGATGTAATACCTGTGATCGACGCGTTCACGACGCTTATCTGTGGGGTTCGGTTGATGCTGGTGAAATGCCCCAACGTTCCCGCAACTGAGTAAAGACAAATCGATGACGAGCCAAAGTGGCCAAAGACGGAATATTTATTAACATAAGATATCAAACTCTACAGACTAAGATGCGAGAATGTCACTAGATAATGATGCTGAAACAAACCCGGAGCTCCACTGTTGTTGCAGCCTCGGTGGTTGTATGATGATGATCTTCTTCGTTCACTTTGCATTCTCTTTATCTTATCTACATTGTACTTACATACCAGTCTTGCTAGGAAGTGCGTGTTGTGTCGGCTTCGGTCTCTCTACGTTACCATGGAGACGGAGAGCGTCTCTTTCTCTCCTCTCTCACTAAGAGTCGTGTCAGGAGACCTACCATGTCGCTCATCAGCTCCAGTTAAGGTACTTTAATGCACAGGCTGATGCTCCGGCGCCCGTATTTGACACCCGACGCGTAGAAACGCAATGGTCGCAGTGAATACATACCTCAAGAATCAACATTATGGTCTACAATGCAGCCGCTCCACATGTTGCCTACATGCGTGATGCAAATTGAAGATGGTTGTCTGGCACAAGTCGCGCGTCTCTCTTCCTGCTACTCCGCGGTTGGAGCGGATTCTGTGCTCTCGTTCCTCCTTCGCCAATCCTGTTCTCGCCTTGATTGGCGAGCGTAGACCCTGCGATTATGCCAGTCCAATTTGGTATGGGGCGGGGCAAAGGTTCTATCGGACCGATATTAGCGGGCGATTGACCGTGAATATTAAGCGATTCCGGCAGAAGGAGCTTGCACGGTCTTCTTCGACAGACATGGCCAGGTGGAAATTTGATTGGACAACCGCGTCTATTGAAGGATCAGTAGAATTGCTGCCTGATGCGGCTGGGCAATTTTTAGCTTCCACTTTCGGTAGGGCTTTAAATGCAGCCAATGCCGAACCGTTTCGCGATTGTGGGATGACTGGACTTTTTTGTGGCTCGTCCAAATACAATTCCGCTAGCTCCGGTTCAGGCATTGAAATATGTGAGAGTGCTCCATGAAGCCAGGGGTCTGTATCCTGAGCATTTCCAGTCGCAATCGGAAGTCTCTCGTCGGCTAGTCCCTCTGGCTCTGGTATGTCCGAGTGTGGGCACTTGTGCGACGACGGAGGACCAGTTTCGAAGCCGAATTCCGACCGGTGAGAATGACGTGATATAGCGCCCATGTCAATCAATGATCCGCTTGTGAAGCCCAAGGGAAGCTGCGAACTTAAATCGGCCAAACTTCTTCCGTTTTGATGGACCGTCTTCCGTCGTCGACAGATGAAAGAGACGCCATTTCAATGTCATCGTTGTTTTGCCCACTCTCATCGGAATCAGAGCCAGGTTCCTAGTCGATTCCGTTCAATTTTTTTGTTTTAATTTTTGATTCACTCTCTGAAGATGAACTAGAGTCTGGATGAGAACAATCACAGGATGAAGAAGAAGAGGAAGAAGATTTGGCCTGTTTTGGGGATGCCCGGATGTGATTGCTGGCTTCGGCTTTAGACTTTGTGTCAATGGACCCTCTAATAATAATGTCAATTTGGGATCCAGCTTGTGATTTCTTCGAATTTGATTTGTACACTTCCATCTCTTTTCCAACTTGTGTCATGGGAGTTGCATTGGACGCATTTCAAATTTCCCATTTCGCCCCTAGGTTGTTTAATAGCGCAAAGTGTCTAGTAGGATACATTTACAATATACAGTAAGCCTAAGAGAACTACAGAATTGTTACAGAATTTACAGAATTGCGCAAAGGCCATAGCGTAGGTGTACGGGTTTGAATTCGACCCACTCCTGTTCATCGGTTCGGAGCAATCCCTGCAGTAAGTTCAGAAAATTATCAAAGCATGGATTTAGGAAGGACTACTCGTAAACTGGAGTCCCAAACTCATTTCCTTTGACCCGAATCTCTAGATCCTTTACAAGGACAATTGGGTATTCCCCTCCCCTCCGTTTTGGGGCTCAGTACATGGGATTTAGCGCCAGCATATATGGATGGAAAGCGAAGAATAAAATTTGGCTTTGCAACAAAGTATATTTTTCAAAATCCCTTGCATCAATTATTTCATAGATTTTAGCTGGATTGAGCAAAATATCTTCAGCAAGAGTATAACATTGCTCCAGCGCCAGAGCCCACTCAGGAGATGATTTCGTAAACTGTTCTGAAAGAGGCGGGTTTCCTTTTCTTTGCCTACTCAATTGCATATGTGTAAAGAGGAACAATGCTAGCGAGTTTGAGGGAATCCATGCTAATAGAATGCAAACAAACGTTGAACCAGGGCGACAAATGTTAACGTCTTTAATTTCTTACCAGAACATGGCTACTACTGCCACAAGTGGCTTGTGGGCCGCGCAACTCGGAAATGGAAACTTTCCATCTAAGAAGGCTCCCATAACCTATTCACTCCTTACGCTACACTTACACTCATAACCCATAACGCAGGAACTCACGATCTCAGCAACTCACGGACTCAGGAACATCAATTTTGGAGGTGATTTCCACAAATACCAAAATTATTCTTCATTCCACATGCACATGTTCTACCCGCGGTCTTTCTCTGAGATGATACGCGGAAGTATTTCCAGATGTCATGTTATTTGTGAGGTGTGATGAGCACACTCACATATTCCTATGCGTCATAACAATAATAATATAAGCAAAAAATATATAACGCATTTGTTTAGATTAATTATAATTAATGTTGGGTAAAACCTGCCATGTTGAGATTACGTCAACATGAACCTTGGATCATGTACTCCACTACCACGTAGTTAGAGAATAATCATAGGCTCAGTTTTTATGTAATCAAGTATTTAGGCTTCAGAATTCATGTCTGCGCGTGGCAACTGCGCAGATGAGAATTCTCATCTCGCCTCTCCATGTTATCAAGTGAATAGTAGTTTAGTATAAATACAATCTCCTCGTTTGACACATGATCATTCTCTTCTCAGAAGACTCCTCTCGAAGAAGAAGAAGAAGAGAACTCTTCTCACTTCTCTTCTGATTCGAAGCGAATCTGCTCTCTCTACAGCATCGTCTCGCCATATCGCAGCAATGCGTGGTGCGAACAACTGAACAGTGTATCGAAAGGAGTAGAGGGAACAACAACAACAACTACAACATCGAGAGAAGAATCGAGTTCCTTTTTAGTTTTAGTAATAGTTCCTAACAATAATTAAATACATTTCATATTTCTTTTTCTAATAATAATAAGATACTTTGTGTGATTGTGTATACAAGAAATAAAAGCAGATGTGATACCGCTACGCCAACCATCTCGAAGCAAACAATTATTCACGGTTATGCAAATACACGTCACATAAAATTGGTTTTTCCGCCCTGGTCTTTAAAAAAGACCCGCGAACCGAACCTTCCGCCACCCGAATGGAAAACTTCCGCCCCACCGAACCTTCCGCAACAACAATCGACACCGATCCACCTGAAACACACTTATCCGGTCGTAAGCCTTTATTATTCATTAATTATCGATTAGAATTGCTTGCACTTGCTTCACCAATCAGAATAGATTATCTCACGGTCCGAGTCATTCCCACTCCGACCAGGCTCACACTACAATGTGAGGTAGGAGGCAGTGGCACAGCCTCAAGTTCTAGGGATAATGAATTGGTCTCCCTTGTTTATTTACCTAAAGTACGTTACCGGACCCAAAGTGTCTAATTTTAGGCATTTCATCGGCCATATGCACTACCGCTTCAAGCCTTACTAATATAATTTTAAGTAAAATATAATATGAGATGCATGTCAAGTAGTTAACATAGACATAGATTTGTACATTCATCTAAACTACCGCCCGAATTCCGATTCACATAATGGATTATTAGTAGTAGGAACAATCCATCTTTTCTTATTTATCAATTCCATTGGACAATTAAATTTCACATAGATTCCATTCAAATTACAAAACATGACCATGCAGTATATTTTAATCTTTGAAACAATTACACATTCACATAACACACATACATTCACAAAAGACACAATGGACATTTAATCATAGTCATCTAACTTCCATACAACAATATTAAACCCCGTGGCGATCACGAATCTTTTGCTGATCGACATGTGTACGACCACAGGAGGGAAATTTTTTAAACTTATCCCGATAAAAACAGGGATTTTTAGGATCAACGTAGGCACGCAATTCGCTTGATGTCGTGGTCCAGTCTTTACTTTTAAGGTAGTCCTCTTCATTTAAATCTTGCAAGGTATTTACCATTTTCCACAATGCTGTATACCCGATTAATTGCGGATTCTTGCCTTGCATCAAATATTCAATAACGCAGTTGGCCAAGACTCCACATCCGTCAGCAATCCTATACAGTCAAAGGCAAAATAATGAGCATGCGTGTTTTTTCTAAACAAACCTCAAAACACATTTTGGTTGATACAAGCATTTTGTCATACTTACGTGCTAATATGATGAATCACAGGAATGGTGAAACGATGAACATCTTGTCCCATATTCAGTCGCGAGACAACATTTTTTGTAATGCATTTTTCTTGATCTTTCGTCAACTTCCTACTATCGCTTACTCTGTGAGTGGAATAGCACACTAATTCGCGTGGTATGGTAGTAGAATGTGCACCAGTGAACTTCTCAAATTCAGGAATGTGGCAAATTCAACATGGCACCCAGGAATGCAAAAACTAATTGATTGATTCGCAATTAGCAAATCTTTGCAAATATTAGGCACATGCGAGATGATTGACAGCATAGTACAAGAGAAAATCAAACCCTATACAGTGCAGTCGTATGAGATGAGAGGGAGGGTCTTGTGAACAATGAACAAGAGACGAGAAAAAATTCAACAAAATATAGTGTAGCAGCATGAGACGGGGAAAGGGTCTTGTGTGCAGTGTAGCAGTAAATAATATTTCATGTAACCAGTACCAAAGTAACCAGCATCACAGGAAGGGATGAGAATCTCATCTCACCCTCACACGCAGCAGAAGGTGAAGTAAGTCTGCCTACGAAACGTACACAGACTGAATGAACGCCAAACCACATACAATAAATATAATGTCATGGACAAAGTTGGACGGTGAGCACTTCAGTTAAGAGTAGGAGAGAATTTAATTATACAAACACAAACAATACATACACACCAAGTACATAGAAGCATGATACCGAAAACAAAATGTACACAAATAAAGTAAGTAATAATGAAAATAAAAATATAAAAGTAACGAACCAGAAAGGTGTGGACGAATGGAGAAATACTACATCATCTACAGATAAAATACATAAAATCAGCACTGCACAATTAACATCTATATTGGCAACACAGATTACAAATAATACGAATCTAGTACCTTACGAATACACCAAGCGTTGGCTGATGACGAGCTCACGATGGTTGGGATGTTGCCCACGCAAATTACGTAGTCTACGCTCATATCTACACTTGATACAGTAAACACCACGAATACCACACCAAGTCAATTGACCACGCAGAAACTTTACAGATTTACATGGTGCCTCACGTGGAACCAATGGAATGCTCATGTTGATGATAGCCACATCACCACGGAGTGTACGAACTTTCATCACTGCA
>JAQIYH010000105.1:0-13493 GCA_034700885.1 Paratullbergia callipygos | reverse complement strand
ACATGGTGAAAAATTCAAACTTCAAAAATGCTCTCTGTGTAGAGATTCAGCATTCCCTATTATATTCAAGTTCCCTGCTGCCCTCGTAAGTTCTACCGTTCTGTCTTCATCTTCACTATATTTTTCTGAATAGCTTGAATGACGATAAGTATGAATATAGTCTAGTGAACTACTGAACATCAAATGATTATTTGTACCCAGGATTCCTTTAGGGAACTGTGTCGGGAGAAACCCTTTCTTCGCTGATCAATTCTAATACAATATCAAATTCATCTCTGATGTGTGCGCTGTAGGACTCAAGACCTAGGTTAGGCAGAGTCTGTGTTCATTTCACTGCTTTTATTGTTGCCACGTAATATGAAGAGCAAACCTCTCACGAAGAGAAGCTAAACATACTCAATACTCATACTGATCAATGGTCAGTGATCATCAAATGTACAAATGCACAATGGATAGTAGTATAACAATTCATGTAACAATATAATGTATTAAATGTATGTGAGTACGGTGAGGTGTTTGACCGGTAACAGGATACGTATACGGCACACGCGCCCCTTCCAGTGAAATGGATCCGCAGGAGACATTTCTCAGAGTTATTCTTCGAGTGAGGTTGGATACTTTCGGTTGTCGCGTGATCAATTGAATATGTTGAGAAGCTTTCCCGCTTTGGCTCGCATTGATTTCCTCAGAGATGAAGTAGACACTCTACTTCAATGCTGGTGACTCGTGTAGGTTTATGACTGGGAGATCTGGACATGCACTTGCATCAGGAGGTGATGGTGCTCGTCTTTTGGTTCGTCGAATTGTGCTGCAGGCGGTGAACTCATTTGAGAAGCAGTGGGTGCATGTGAGATTGCAGATGACGAGTCCTGCGATGGGCTGAAAGTACACACAGCGACGTGAATTGCTTCGTCTTCGTTGCTCATGATTGAAGAGTGTGATCTTTCGTGTTCGTCTTGCTTATGTCTTCGAGATGAATGCAATTTTTGCAGTGCACCATGCACAGTGAGAACCGGTTCATGATTGACGAAGAGTGTTTTGTTGCGAATTTGCACAGCGTTTCCCTTCTCCTTTTCTTCTTTGAGACGTGTGTATAGAGGCAGCAATAGCCAACATTCAGCACAATTGAGGTCGTCCGTGATACGAAATCGTTCACCATATGCTTTTAGACAATGACAATTTTTAAAGAGTTTTCCTTTATCCTGGATGGATCTAAGGCGTACTCGCAACGGCTTTGGGTTTTGTTGGATTTGCCCAGAGCAGACAGAGAGCACGGTTCCAGATTTAGGCCCAGTTTGTCGCGAAAGAATGCTTTAACGTCGGCTGTGAGCTCCTGATTAGCTTTCTCGGTGAACGCAGGATGTAGTCCGTGAATCACTACATTTCTCTGACGATGACGTACCCGATCGCGTTTTCGTTTTCTCTTAATAGGTGAAGCAGTTGTAACTAGAGTTTGCTCCTGGGTGTTGTAGGTGTCCAGAAATTTGTTCAAGTCCCTTTGAAGTTCTGATGGCTGCAGCCTGGCGATGAAGTTTCGAACTTGACCAAGTTGATGCTACATTCTATACTATCTTCGGGTCGTTCCGGACTGTTCCAATGAGGATCAGCTGGGGTTCTTAGAACCCGTCGCGGTCAATGCACCTGTGTAAGCCTCAGTGTTAGGCCGAGTCTGTGTTCATGTGACTGTGCTTTTATTGTTGCCACGTAATGCGAAGAGCAAACCTCTCACGAAGAGAAGCAGAGTCAAACTGATCATCAAATGTGCAAATGCACAATGGATAGTGGTATAACAATTCATGTAACAATATCATATATTAAATTTATGTGAGTACGGTGAGGTGATTGACCGGAAACAGGATACGTATACGATCCTCACATGCGCCACGAATGTATACAGTTTCTACTTGGCTAACATGTGGAAAAAAGGGCAATGAAAAATCTCCTATAGTGTATGCAAATTAGGGTCATGCGACAGTGCCCTGAAAGTTGCGAAGCCGGAAACTTGCCTCCGTCCATTTTGCACCAAAATCAACCTCTCCGACTCTAAAGTCTTCGGCTCTATAAGTTCCGTAAAGACAAAACCTAGCCCTGGGCGACATTGAGGAAAAGGTAAGGAGGGGCGGCAGTTACAGCCGACATTTTAATTCATAAAACAATATAATTGTAATTTAATTTGATTTTGATTTGATAACTGTGCTTATTTCTCAGAAGATGCACACCAAAAAGAGGCCGTGATAATACAATAGCATCCAGGACAAAGAGTAACAACTACTTACAACATCATACAGACAAGAGAGTATACAAGAAAGTAAAAATAGTGCGACGATATTTTTAGGATTAAGCCATTTACATAAGAACTATCTGTCTTCCTTTTAACAAGAGCATAAATTTAAAGTCGAACATTAAAACAAGCCTATTAGTAAAACAAGCTTGTCTCTAAGACATTTATTATCATACTATTTCTGAGTAGATGCTTCAGTTTACACATGTTACTCGTCGCTGGATATTGTTTTTTTTGACAGCACACAAACACACAAGTACAGGCCAACTTACACACTACTTGACCAAAAACAAATTTGCATCTGAAAGAAATCTTACATGATAGTTCTAACGTAGTATTAAAAATTGTATATATGACTTCCTCACGATGGCTCAAGTATGCGCACTCAGTGTATCAAGTACATCACTACACACATCGACTGCATGTTAAGGGAAGCTCAACAGCGTACTAGTCAGTTGGCTGAAACAAACTGTTCTGAAGTATTCCTGTCTATATTCCATGCTGCTGTTACGAGTCTTTGATTTTGTCCCGATGTGAAGCGTACTGGTGTTCCCTGGTACTGGTGAAGTTGTAGTACTCGTAGCCTATGCAGTATCTTCCGCTGGGAACAAGCATTTTCCTTTCTTGGCTGTTGCGCTTCTTCCTCCTCTCTTTAGAATATGAATTTTATGACAGCCAACAAAAGGATGCAGCGGTAGCTCCAGCGCTCCAAGAATCAGCTATCTCTTACCTCCTCCATTATGTTGACCCATGAAAAAGTCATACGTTAATTCCATGGCCGTTGCAGCTTGCCAGTCCACGGAAATGACTTCACCATCACTTGCATACAAATCGAAGGATACTCTGTCGTATTCTGAACCGGTGTCAGCCACGCCCAATGGATTTGAAATTTCGTTAGCGAAATCGTCATCCAACTCGTCCATATCGTCATCATTTGCGTCTTCCGTGTTTATCTGAGAAACAAAACTAACTTTAATTACACACGGAGTTTGTAGACACGGGCCCGTTTATTTTAATGCATACTCGAATTGGGTCAAAGGTGCAAGGAAGTGAATCAGTCCACTTATCGTCCTTCCAGTACTGTTCCCGCAAACTAGAGAGATTAAACATGGCAATGAACACTGAAGGCAATAATGTTTACATAAATATCTACATATATCTTCACGTGTTTAAGGTGCGCCGGCCAACTTTTATGGTTCGCATACGACTTTAACACTTCAACTGTAAGTGTTGTCGACTGATCCAAGTTTAGTTTCAATTTCTTTTTCTAATCTCATGTTTCCAACAAAGTTCCATTGGAATAAGATCGCAATTGCACGGCAGAAGTCGTTCAACTTTGATCCCGTGCCAAGATGCTATTTTCTCAACTTGAAAGTAGTTATGCTTTTTCTTATTGTCTTGGTCATTGCTTTCAATTCCCACACTCTCATGTCCTTGAACGGCCTCAATCCTTCCGGGTAGTCTGGAACCTTAGGCAATTCTTCAGCAAGCTAGTCGTACAATGCCTTCTTCTGTGAAGATAACAAGGGTGCTGTTGATGGCGAATGGTACGACGCTTTGTCCATTAAAATTAAGTAACTTCCGCCTCTTTCTTCCAGTAGCTTTAGTAATTTTTCAAACCAGTCTTGAAATATTTCTGTGTTCACATTGTCGTGGTAGTCCATGCTGCCCTTTCCTTTAGGTACCGGGTACACTTTCATTGATTCCGGAATTATTCATCTATCATCAACTGCACGTAAATGTAGGAGATTGGCCAAGCTATTGTATTAAGAGAGAATAGGGCTATCATACCTTACCTAGTACAATAAGCCTGGGGCTACGGTGAGCACGCTTGTTCTTGTACGCGTAGTTTACGGCGTCTCTAAACGAATCAAACTGTCTTGGCATCCATCCCTTTCTTTTTACATTTATGTAAGAATGTCAATGAAAGGCCTGCCGCATAGTTGGATAGGGCAGTCTTCAAAGTACTCACCCGATGGTGAGTACTTGGCCGGACGTATCCACCCATGTCTCGTCAATGTAAATTATTGTTCGAGGTTCGGTTGACGCTTGCATTGGCCCATAAAGAAGTCATATGTCAGGTCCATGGCGGCTGTCGCCTCCCAATCGCCAGGAAGAATGTCCTCCTCACGTGCATACATATCGAGCAAGGGTAGGTCGAACTCTCCCTCGGTGTCTGGGAGCTCTGTTTTATAAAGGAGGCAAGGGTGAATTCAATGTAAGACTGAATTGTTTATTATACCGAATCGATTCATATTTATACTAAACAGAAAAGTACCTGATAATATTAAGGCTTAGTCTATCTTAATGAATACATAATTTAGACGTCATATTCATCATGAGAATCTCCAGATTGCCATAAACAGATGGCCATAATTGCGTACCTCTTAACTGGTACCTCCTGGTAGGTCAATAGGGTTAAGTTAATGCGTATGGATTATTTTGCAATACACTCCCACAATCCATGCATTATACAACAAAAATTTTGATTTACCATTTTGCTTAACATCTAATACTACTACTAGAAACTACAAACAATGAATATATAATTTTTATGTTCATTCTTCAAAGTCCTAGATTCCTCAAATCGGGTAAAGGGATTTTAGCTCAATCCCAAACAGTAAAAAGTCGAATCTCTCTTGTAAAGATTCTCGTGCATTTATAAATTCTTCATTGGCATTTCGTCGTTCACTAAGCGGCAGCTTATAGCAGCGTGCTTTTGAGTAGATATTAGCAACTCCAGCATATAATTTCTTTAATTCCTTTTGCTCAGTTATAACGGCTGTGTCAACTTTTAGGACACGATAACGAAGCCGTTTGTAACCATCCCACATAGCGATAGTTATTTTGCCATGACTTACTCCTTCTCCAATGCTATATGGTACTGTAGTCTGTTTTCTTGTATTGATGTAATTCAATCTCTTTGTATTGAAAAACCAGACTGAAAAGTGGAGGCAGCCCTTTTCCTTTGCATAAACATGCGTTGTCTTTCCATTTTCCTTTCTCTTTCTTCTTTCAGTTGTTGGAAAGCAACATTACGATCGTCAGTGTTGGGATTATGAAATGTAGTCCCGAACTCAAACTCGTTGTCTTGCACTTGTATTTTTAGTTCCATGGATTCCTATTATGCCATGCATTGGCATTTGCTGGTGTTTCAGGATTCTCAACTACTACATCGTAGTCAGTTGTATCTTCCTGCTTCATTTCTTTCAGAAACGATGAGTGATGAAGAGTTCTTCATTCACTTGCCTCTTTCTTAATGAACTTGCTTTCATACTTGTCATCTTTAGCATACTCATCATCATGAAGATGAAGCGGAGTCACTACACGACCCTTTTTCTGCTTTAGTGATAGCATATTCCAGCTTGTTTACATCATTCCCCAAATCCAAAGACCAAAATCAGCTACTTCTACTGTAGCATACCAAACGAAAAGAAAACTTTATCCAGACTTCAGGAATACACATCCTGAGATATAAATTCATTAAGGACAAAGACAGAGAAATGAAGTGTCCAACCACTTCAACGCCACGTTGGACCCGTTCAATGTCCGACATATCAACTGCAGAAACAGTAGAGAAAACGTCTAAACTTGCGAGTTTGGATACATTTAAATTTCAGAGGAAATATCCTCAAAATCTTCACTACTAACAAAAGTGATTCCAACTTTGCTTCATGGGGAAAAGAAACTACTGTGGAATAGTAGTTGTGATTCATAAAATATTCTGACAAGGTGTTCAACCTTGTCAGATTCCAAGTATCCATTCCAAAAACATTGGCTATGTTCAAAAGAAAATCCACTTGTTCCAATTTTTACATGGTGGAAGGGAGAGCTGGAAGTGTTTTAACAACGCCGAGACCAAAGAACGTACTTAAAATTAGCACGTATGTTGTTCAAACCGGTTCCGTCGTCACCAGTATTGTCCACTTGAGTTTGGCTAGCATACATTGCATAACCAGCAGGACAAATTTGCCTTCCAGTAAAGCGTCCCCAACTATGTGTGGCGCCATCAATAACGGAATGATCCGGGCAAATCATTGAATTTGAACAGCCGAATCATCTCCATCCTTCTGCCAGTTCTGGGATTCTAATTCTAATCCCACGGCATAACTTTCTTTTGGACAGAAGTGTGCCTGAAACCAGTGACCCCTTTTCCTTCTAGGCTCTTGATGATTCTTCTATCAGATCAAAAGAAGGCAATTGAATGAAGGCTTGTGTGATCTTCCTTCCTTTGCCAAGGATGAATTTTCAATTGAAAACTAGTAACATATTGACCAATTGAACAATTTGATATGTTACCCCAGACACCCCAATCAGTCTGAAGTTGAGATGCTATAGCAGCATCAGGTATCACGGGTCTTCTAGTAGTCGAAGTGGTGGTAGTAGTGATCGATTGCTTCAAAAATGATGTTACCCAGGAAATATTTTGTGTAACGGTGAACCCAGAAGCAAGTCCTACAACACACATGAAAGCAATGAGGTGCGTAAACAGACCAAACATTGAAGAAGATGACAATCTTCTATGATGATACCTTCTGCTTTTTGGGTATGGCCTCGCAGTTCCTGGTCTGTCTCCAGGAATTGTAGCTTGTGGCAAATTTTCTGACATTGCACCATGCTTTGGTACAACAACTGTATTCCTTACAGTTATGTCCATTTTTGGAAATATATGTTGTAAATCAGCGTAGTCAGCGTTGATTCCAATTAACGTCAACAAAGTATTTAGTTTTGTAATTCTTTATATGAATCCTATTGTAGGTGTAATCTTATCTTATTGCCCCGCTGAGGAATGGTGGGCATTGGATGATTGCATCCCCAAAGTGTAAAAAACGCAAACTCCAAGACAAGACACTAAATTTTGTGGAAGGGATTTTTATTCAATGTTATTCACGGACGGAACTCCCGAGCTCAAATGAGCTCACCAACAATGTCGTTACATGTTTAACAAGAGTTGGTTCAAGAATGAGTTACCTTTCTAAAGTACAAGATTGTTTTTATAACATGATTTTTAGAAAGTACAAGATCGTTAACTGTAATTACAGGTACTAGCAACATGCATTATTGATTGCTACATTTAATGACTTAAGGTACTATAATCATTGTTCCATTGTTTCATTTCACCATCATCATTAATCAAAAGTACCTTAAACCACAAAAGTCATTAAGTACCTGAAATCGCATTCTGCTATGACAGATCATTAGTCAAAACCATTTCGTGCAAATTGCTTTATTTTTTGCAATGCACATGCAACTCAGTTGAGTTGCGAAATCCCTGATTTTTAATGTGATGTGCATTTTCTTTTGTTGCACCATCATCATCACCATTATGTTAGTACGTCACACTAAGCGTACCTAACATAGGCTTCAAGCCGCCTGGTTGAATTTAAATTTTCATCTACTAAAATGACAGTGTTCACTATCAACTTATTAATGAACTTTTTGCATGAATTGCTAACAAGCGTTAAATGTGTACTGGAAAGTACAAAGTTCCTATCTTAAAGATGATCATCCCTTCCATTTTGCAAACTTTTTCACCATGCGTGAAGATGTGTAGTCATCATAACTTGTTGTCTCAAGGAGTGTTGTATCCAGGTGCGGAGAAATAGTAGTTGTAGCATTTGTTACAAGTTCAGCTTTCTCATCAGCGGGTGGAGTAGAGAGTACTTCGGTGTTTTCAACTTCGTCTGACCATAAATCTGAAACTTCAATCCCCTTTACTTCTGGGAACACTTCACCAGTAGGGCAATTGTCTTCATCAATTCGATCTCATCGACTATGGTACAAAGTTCGTCCATTGTAGTATTCAAATCCTCCATTCTCATCAGAGAACTTTAAGTAGAGGATGTGCCAAGTTGTTCAACTTTTGTAATCAATCAAAGTCTATTCACTACACAGTATTTAGCTTTTTGTCAAGTTGCCTCAAAAAAGTACAGCACAGCACTAGTATGTACTTGTTGTAGTCTGCAATACTAAAACTATATATGTACGTGAGTACAAACACAAAACACTAAACATATACAGTGCAAGGCTGTATCCTGACCGTCTGCAATACTAATATGTATAAGTGTATAAATACACAATACACTACACCAAATATTGGTGCTGCAGCACCAAACGCACAATCCTGCTTTGCTTAGCTGATGACATCTTTGCTAATAGTATTTAGCCCACGTGAGTTCAACACTCAAAGAGAAACTTGCTCAGTACGGATAGAGACCAACTGAATCCTACCTACTGCCAGTAGCCGCACTACACACAACAAGTGTAGAGTACTAACTTTTTAGGTTTTAGGTATCTAAAAAAAATGAATTGTGGCACTGTGGCGGGCCGTTGTGTGTTCTTGGCTGCTGGATGTTGAGTTCGGGTCGGTTCTTGCGAACGAATTTTCAGTTGAGTTTGTTGTACGGTTCGGTGGATCCAAACTGAATCAGGGGCGACACCAGTTTGTAATTAGACACTGTTACAAAAAGTTATCTGTTCGTCAGATATAACTAGATCTTGATATCCGGTGTCCGATTGGTGAAATGGAATTGAATTCCAGAGGCGGAAACACATGCGAGACATGAATTCTTAATAGGTTTTGTAGTTGGTTCTTGATTCAAAGCTTCTACGATTGAACAAGAGTCGTTTATAGGATTGCTCAACTGTTGCTGGAAACACAAATGGAGCCACAGTTGGTCAATCTCAACAGCGGCGCTTCTCTGTACCTGTATGGGTGATACAAGAAGAAAATTTCTCTTTGAATCCCACCACCCATAGTCTATGGCTGATTTGACTCACAGAGTCTTGGTTTACTGTCAGCTTCACACACGTTGAAATGTTTGACAAGTTGACAGAGAATCTGGTGCAGCAGCCTTCCTCATTGACGAGTGTAGGATATTCACCAGAAAGAAAGATCAGGTGATTCAGGGTATCAAAATATTATTAAATGTCAACAACGAGAACATTACTTGCCCGTCGCATCTTGTAAGTTCTTTTGTATGCATACAAACTACATGAGATTTTGATTTGTTGTACATCCAGCAGCACTTTCAGACTTGAACGAAATGGAGTTGAGCAGAAGTGGGCCTACTGATCATTGTATGCAGCCAAACTCCACTGGTAAAATACACGTTCATGAGTAGCGAGTTTGAAGAACCTGCAAAATTACATTCAGGCCATAGATGTATTTGATGCATCACAATCTTGTGCTTGATACGACAAACGGAAAGCTGGAACAAGTTTTCCTCCCTTGCATTTCATCACACATTCAAATGGAGCTGAGAGACTCAGAAATGGGAGCTGCCGCCTTCCATGATTCTCCGTTTATGTGACAAATGGTTTATGTGTTTATTCGTATGAAGCGATGAGTGAGTTCGCATGCTCTCAAGCTGAAAGCCGGATCTCCACTGTTTCTACATTGTTATATTACATTTACATTGTTGCAATACATTTACATTCATACAGATGTTAGTACAATAATGCATGTGTGCTGATGATGGTTGTTGTCTCGTCTTAACATCTCAAATTAAAGTAAACCAGGGCGGTCGTTTACTCAGATCTGTCTCACTTCCCCCCTTGGACTGCTTGGAAATACGGAACGGATTTCCAATCCTACTCTTCTGATCGGGTTAGCTTTCGTTGGCTGCTTCTGAGGAAAGATGCGAGTCGTTTGCGGAAAGTTGGTGTGGAGCTGGCTGAGAGCTGTGTTTCACGTGTAGGCGGTAATGGCGCTTGGCGTTTTGTGCGTCTGAGTGAGCTGCGAGTAGTGAGTGAAGATGATGAGCTCGTATCTTCTCGTCCCGTGTTAAGTTCTGCTATTAGTGTGAGAGGTGAGACTTCTTCTTTCATTGCTGTTGTGGTGTAATTGTATTGAACATTTGATGATGCGGTTGGTTCGCATTCATGTTGAACGCGAACGAGTACTGCAGAGTCAGAGTGAAGCTTACTTGCTGCAGGGCTTGATGATGATTGTTGAAATATTTGTGGTACGCGGAGAACTGGGTTACCATTCACGTACAATGTGTTGTTGTGAATAGCGACACGATTTCCCTTGCGTTTCTCTTCATTGAGGCGTTCACGTAAAGGACGTTGCGCCCAACGCTCTGCGCAATTCAGGTCATCCGTTACGCGAAATCGTCGTCCATATGTTTTGAGTTTGTAACAATTTCTAAATATTATCTTCTTATCTTCAATGTGGCGAAGTCGTACACGTATTGACCTTGATGTTATTACTCGATGATGAAGCGAGTATGGATTGTCTTCTGGTTACAAGAGATGAACTGATGTGGGTTCAATATCAATGTTCAACTTTTCACGAAAGAATGTTTTGGAAATTGCAATTAGTTCTTGATTTGTCGGATCCGTGTTGACTTGATGTAAACCGTGGATGACTATATTTCTGTAGCGCGTGTTCTTTCTGTGTCTCGTACGCTTTCGCTTCTTTGCTGCGACGCTAGCACGTGTTACTAGTGCCACTTCACTGGAATTGTTTATGTATTTGTCTATTACTGTGGTCAGGTCACGACGGTACGGTAGCGGTTGTATGTCAGACACTAGAACTTGCAGTTGGCGTAATTTTTCTTCCATGTTTAATATTAACACTTTTGTTGACCCAAGGGACTTAATAGTGAAGGGAATATTCCCGGTCAATGCACCAGTTGAGAGACTCAGAAATGGAAGCTGCCACCTTCCATGATTCTCCATTTATGTGACAAATGGTTTATGTGTTTTCCATGGTGGTGCTGCTGCGTGAGGAGGCTCGAATGTATAGATACTGAGAAGTGGTGCTGTTGAGTCATGTGCTACTGTAGTCGTAGTATTATGGTTGTAAGAAAGTCGAGTCTGCAGTGTATTGGTTGCTCATTTGAAGGTCATGTTTTTTGCTGGATGTGGCTCATACGCGTGAATGTTGTTGATTGATGGTGTTGAGTCCTTTGTTTGCTGTTTGTCCTGTTTACGTCGAATGGTGTCGTAGACTCGAACTTTGTCTGGCGTCCCGGTACATGTTGCCATGTGACTGACGTGAAGAATTTGTCTCTCTCCGATGAGAACTGACTCGAACAACCGTGCGAATTCATTGTCCATCCTGTAAATGTGCGGTTCGAATGGGGAAACACGCCGAGTTGTTGGTGAATTTACAGTGGTGATGGCGAGACCCAAATCATGACCACATTTGTCGGTGTAGTTTGACTGGTCTGTGATGGAGAAACCAAGTTGTGGACATGTCAGCTGATACTGCGTGAGGAAACAAGGGACCTCACGCTGATCTGTGATGGTGCAAGTTTCATTTGTAGCAAAATTCCAGATGACTGTGTCCAGTCCCGAGTGACAGATGCGCTTGTCGTAGGTACAGTCTTCCAAGTCGGGTAGGTCTGACGAAATTACGTAGTCGGTAAAAGGGTCGATTCGAAGTTGAACGGGGTCCACACGATGATTAAGGACTGCCATAGCACCCGTGTGGCCTTGGTGATGAAGTGAGTGATTAAACTGCAAATAATTCCGTGTTGCTGTGGAACGGGAATTCTTGTAAAGTGGTTGTAGTCGCTCTCCCGATTTGGTCGTGCCCTGCAGGACGAGGTGCTTGCAATACTCAGGGTGAATACTTTCCTTGGCTCTCTGCAGTCTCCATCCAGTCAACGTAGCTGAGTCAGTAACTACCGATTCGGTTGTCCTTGAGCAACGATAGCCGGTGAATGTACCACTGACATATGATGGGCGGATGAAAAACACAGGTACAGCTACAGCATTGGTGAGTGAATATGGACAAGCTGACGAGAACGAGTGTAATGAACCCACGATTCCAGGAGAGTTGGTTAGTGTAAAAGGGTCATCCGATTCGATTGAGTCGATGGTCAGAAAATTAGCGTCGGTGTCCAATTGAATTTTTAGTGGCTGGTCCGGATCAGGGTCAAACTGTCCCGGAAAATTGTTAAGCCATTGCAGGAAATGCTCTTGAAAACCAACGGTGGAGACGTGGCTGGTGATAAACGGTAAGCAAAATACCGCAATGGCTAGTGCAATGTTCATGGTTGCCCTGCCGCAATTGTTGCGTACAGAACAAGTGTTGAGCCCGATTCGGCTGTTGCGATTTGAAGACTCAAGTCAAGGTCTGCTATTATTTGAATCGTTCTGTTACCGAAGTCAATTCGTTCTGACGAAAGTCGTGAACGAATCATGCCAACACTTGAACCGCAGAATGGTAATGTATCCAACTGTTGTAGGCTGTAGCGGAGACATGTGCAGAGAATAATAGTTGTTGATGCGGTGCAATGCTCTCGCCGTACTTTGAACGGAAGAGAAGGATGTTGACGCAGAAAAGAGGACGAGTCCTGCAATAGGGGTAGTGTGTTGTTGCATTGTTGTTGTCCCAACACCAAAAAATACATTAATTTCATCATAATATCAACTCACATATTTAAGGGCAACACCATGTAATAGTAGTCAAGACATATCATTGATTGGTGGATCCGAATTAGCAAATATTAAGGCCGCATTGCTGATAAGAAGGCCATAGCCGTAGATTCATTTGCGATTAGTTAGAATCCATGAAGTCACAAGCATCTTGATTGCACAAGCGAACATTCCGCGTTCCAATTTTGCTTTTAACTCTTTTGTCATCAGGCGCATCACTGGCTGTTCAGCTTTTGTCCATTTTGACTTCTTCCTTTTCCCTTCCCTGAGGAAAGAGAGGAGCCAGTCGGTGAATGGGCACACAGTAAATTCTCGTGCGCTGGCGACGGATACAGGGACGAATACATTGAACTCAAAAAGGGAAGAAAACTATTAAACTCACATGTACTCGACGCAGAGGTTCCACCACGGATTATGTGGGGAAGCTGGCTGTGGTCTGGGGGTGCGAAAGGCTCCATCCATCACCCAGTGAGCCCACTCTTGCTGCATTCTCGCCAAGTTGTGGCCACCCTCCATCAGCCTAGCAGCAAACCGGAAAGCCTCCAGCAAACAACCGCTCGCTTCTTCAATCCCACGAGCACCAAAAAACAAGGCAGTCTTCACTTTCAATGCTTTCGTAATGAAGGAGGCACGTGTAAACATGACTGGATCTTTAGATGCCAAACTATCCTTGATCCAGGCACTGAATTGTCTCATGTTTGCATCATACTTCAACACCAGCACCAGTACCAGAGCCCAGAATACTGATAATGTATTGGCCAGGGCACTGGCGGGCTCGCTTCCGCATTTGCTTGACACCCACGCGTTGGGTAGTGGCGTT
>JAQIYH010000104.1:0-13494 GCA_034700885.1 Paratullbergia callipygos | reverse complement strand
ACTTTGATGTGTACACTTTTATATTCTTTCTCATGAAATCATTATTATCACCATTGTCTCTTCCTTGTTCAAATGTTGGTAGTGTGTATGTGGTACAGTAAAGTAAACTTGAGTGTGGCTAATTTTTATACCCTTGTCCTATTAAAACCCACCCCTTGAAAATGCCTCTTTTCATGCTCTGTGCAGTGCAGAAACAGAAATTGGAATTTAGTGTCCTTCGTCTTACCAAAATTCATTGCATTATTATACTACTGTGATGTACTGTGTGTCAAAAGTGATGGCGACCAAGTCAGTATGACGAAAAAGAGGGCCAAGCAACGATCAAGGGCAGACGTTTGAGTTGGACTTGTCGACAACTCGCTCCGTTTTCATGGGAAATTTTTAACCTACCATAAAAATGTGAAACTACAATTAACCCATAAAACACAAGTAGAAATTACGGAGCAAGTATTAAGGAGTAAGCACACCATTGCACAGCTCATTTTGACGGCACGACGGCAGAGATGAGGACGGAGGAGGAGGAAATGGTACATAATTTGCTTGGTGTGCATGAACTTAAATAGGACATAAAATGCAATTTGTCATACACATGCAATGCATTGCTCTTGCTTGCACTTGTACGATCTGTACTGTGCTAGTTGCATTTATTCATCATTTCGTATGCATTCGCATTCAGGATATGGATTTTAAAACCATACATACATGTACTACTCATAACGTAGTTAACCTTTCCAACCAAAATATTGCTGTTAATGAATGCATCGTTCATAGTATCCGAATGCCAATTTTGTTATAATGTGTCACAGTAGTAATGTAAAATGTAGTAACTTGACAATTTTTTGATTTGTGCACGTACGCCGTTTATTAAATCAAATTGAAGGTTTTGTATAATACACAACCAAAAGATATATATTTCCATTGGAATTTCGTAATGAGTCCTGACTTGTACCAAAAAAGTATTATTATGAATTGTGGAGGTGGAAAGATAATTTTTACCATGTTTCTCTTCTTCAATGCACTACTCTGCTGTTTAGTACACAGTGCACCAATGTGCAACGTAGTAATTATGTAGGATGTATGAACATCCGGCCCGAATCATTCGTCGTGTACGTACAGTGCAAGTTAACAACGAGTTGTTTACAAGGCAGGCGAAGGGTGAACGTGAAGTTAAACATGTAGTACAGAATGAGAGGTGAGGAGATGATGACGAGAAAACTGCAAAGTCAGTATTTAAGTTTTACCGTGGTTTATGGTGATGAAGTGCAGAATAAATTCTGGCACATGAATTTATCGCGAACTATTTTGAACCAGCGAACAAGTGCAGCTTTTGCTATCGTAGAATTCAGAACGTACTATGTAATATGTTTATGTAAAGGTAAGGTTGAGGCTTTTGCCAATTGCTAATTTATAGAATACTGCAGAAATGTGGGTACCCAGTCTCTAGTTAGTGCAAAAGTCATGACTTTAAACTTGCATCATGCCATTTTTGTCACATATTTGCTTATGCATGTGGTTCTCATGAAATATGAATCGTATTCATGTGTTTGCTGATTTTCTATGCTGATGCTGATGCTGATGCTGAGTTTCTTTGTGCGAGTCAGCGTGGCACCATCAACACTCCACTTCGCCTTCGTTTTCGAGACTCGTCACCAATTCTTCGTCAGGAAGTCACTTTTACGACCGAGACAAACTACGATCTTCACAGACGAACTCGAACCTGTTGAACCTAAGACATGTATGCAGTCGAATTGTCTGTAATAGATTTTAAACAAAAATTGTATTGGCGTGAAAGGTTTGGTTTGTAAACTTGAATTCACAAAGTTTACTTGTCATTGCATCTGCGCGACTGCGACCACGATTACAAATCTGATTAATTGTGAACGTATGTATTATGTTATTCATACTCATGACATGATGATGAATGGTTTGTCATTGTCAATGTACTCACAGGACATTCAAGTACTACATAACTATTTCTGTAACATAATCTTTGTCCAAATTCATAAAGGTTGGTTGACAAACTATCTGTCAACCAACCATGTTACGATCTGTATAATAAGAAATTGCACAATGAAACAAAAGAATCTTGTCGTAGCAGCGGTGTGACAACTGATTAGAATCTGGAATTCTCAAACGACATGACACGATGGAAATGTATACTACATACACTTCATTGGACTTCATACACAATACGTGTCTTCAGATTTTCTTTTTGACGAATATGGGAGCGAGATCAAGTGAAGGATCTTTGGCAGTATCGTAGTATGGCCGCGTTGGAGACGACGCAAAAATCAAATCTGCATAATTTATGCTGTTCTACAACTGATTCTACGAATCAGTTTGACGAATGATCGATTGTCATCATTTTGTATTCATCATCTTCGTCTCGTTTCGTTTTTATTTTGGTCTTCTTTCACTTTCAAATGCGACATGATCGACATGTAAAATATTTAAGCATGGTTTGGCATTGTGATTGTGAATTTGAATTGTAAACTCATCGTCGTCGTCGTGCGTCGTGTTGAACTTATTTTTGGATGTACAAGTTGAAGAAATGTGACATCGTCTTGACTTGTACCATGTGTACATGACCGCCCATTCATCCATCATTGAATGGTTGTGATGAACATGATTCTTGGTTGTAATTGTAATTATTATAACCAAAATAGCCACGAAGCAAGAGCAATCCACCAATTAAAAATAATGATATCTACAAATCTTGCATTTCATGTCCATAAAAGTGTGTACCAAAACATGGACTGTACCACGTTGTACTTTCTTTCATTCGTTTACTCGATTACTCTCCCTCGTACATAATTGACAAATGGAACATGAAGTATTTAGTATGAAGGAGTGTGCAATGTACGTATTTAGTATCAAAATGTATTACATGAAATGGAATGAAATAATTATACATCTCATGCAAGAAGAAGAAGAAGAAGAAGAAGTGACATGATATTAAATCGTTGCGTTGTGTGAATGAGATTTGAGATTTGTTTCATTCACTACATGCGCATGCTGTGCAAGAGAGATGGAGATAATTTGACAGGGCCTACGATGCAATCCATTCGTATTCGCATTTACGTATTCATATACATGTCCAAGTCAAGTCTTTGACTATGACTTATCACAAGTCACACAACTTGGCACGGCAAAATGCGGTACGGCAAAAAAATCAAAGCAGACTGGCTGGCTGGAATTATGAAATATTTTCTAGCTTTTTTGTTGTAATCTAAAACTTTTTTATAACATATTTGGAATGTGCATGCATGTGAAGTGAAGGCGATTAAATCTCGTTATGTTGTCGGTCTGACTTGTAACTCATGACGTGAAGTGACGTGACTTTGATATGATACTGGATATTATTACCAGCAGAGTTAGCGTAGTAGGTATTGATTTCAGATTTTATGATTTTGTATGCAAAAGTTTCTGCTGCAATGCAGTCTCAAATGCAATGGAATAATAGCCATACAAAGCGAATAATATATTACAATTGAGACTTGTAACATTTTAATTTATTGAATTCTGAATTGTAGTACGAAGTACGAACCTTACAATTGAAACGCATCTTTGTTTTTATGACATGCTCTGATAGCTTTTGAAATTATTATGTGGTTGTGGCAGACATTGCACATACACAGTATTGTCAAGTACCGTAAGTAGTTTTGTAAACAAATGCACAGTTATAATCAACGTAATGAATGTTGTGTTGGCCTTGAGGAACAGCACACATTATTACACACAACATGTACGCCGTGATTTAAACACGACCAAACACAGTTGTGTCTTTTGCACAGTTGTTCTGCCCTGTCTACTGTCTAGTGGTAACCTTGCCTGATTTAGTATACGCGTAGGTGACCACGAAATGAACCATGATTGAATAAGCAGAACAAAAATTAATCTCCTTCAAAATGGCACGAAATTGGAATGTGCCGTGCATTTTGCATTGGAGCATTTGATCATTCGCAGAATATTTTGTACAGGAACACAAAGTCGTTTACACGTATTGAATTGTAAACAAATATGATCAACACTACAAAAGTTATGTTATGAATTTCATGGATGGAATGTGAGATTGTTAGCTGCAATTTTGTAATATCCATGTATGACAATTCTGCAACCAACCTTAAAAATACTGATCATGACTTTTATGTTCTTCCAACAACAAACAATATCAGTATCATAGCAGTGCACACAGCATTTGATAGGCACCCAGACTAACTTTTTGAACACTGTCGTCGCCTTTGATAGAATTCAACAAAGCCGATACACAAAATGATTGTAAAAAATTTTGCTGCTCAAAGATAAAAGACTTTTGCTTTTTAGCATGGCACTACGTTGCCGCTGCTGCTGCTACGTTTCAATTTGGAATTTTGTTGTTTCCGTACGCTTTGAAATTATAATTACAATGACGAATCAACTCAGCGCCTTTGTGCATACTTTGTCAGCGCTTTTCTTTTAAAAGGCAAAAAACTCAACCAAATGCATCCGCCTTACAATAGAGTAATGCAACAAAAGACAAAAATGCAATTTATGAATTCATTGCACAATATTCACAACCGCCGCCAAGCAAAACAATATTGCATCAACAAACTACGCAGTACCGAGATAACAGATAAGGCAGGCAAGAGAATGAATGAAGATATGAAAAGAGGAAGGAAGGAAGGCAATCTGAGATTATAAAGTCTAGGTGCTGATCTGTACATTGCACATGCATTCTCTGCACTGTGGAAAGCGGAATCAATGAGTGTAGGCGATGCAATTTTTGTCTGTAGTCTGTACGGCTCTGCTGCACCAAAGTGTGGAAAGGAAGTTTAATATTTGTACAACGTACAACGTACTACGTGTGCAACAGCACATTGCAGTTTATCTTATTTAAGTCTGGCAGATATTGTAAACTTTTTATCAAAGACCATGCACAGTTACACATGGAACATGGTACATGAATGGTAAATGTAACTTAATAGTTTTCTTTTTCTGTCTCATGTTTTCCCACCACGGCCACGGCACGCACAGCATTCTGTGTCCTGCCTTGACTTTACTCAACTATCAACTTGTCTCCCTTACACTCCTTGGCTTGGCTTGGCTTGTATGAGTTTTCTATATTTTCAGACACATTTCTGACACGTTTCATAAACAGAAAAATGTGTGTTGTGCAAGTGTAACGTAATATTATGAGAATAATATGAGAAATAATCCTGAGTTAGTGTTAGTGCAAGTCGCAATATTTCCTGGGATAAGAGAAAGAGAGCCGGCCAGTCATGTCGTGCCTGGAAAGGAAATATGAACAAGCTTGCAGTGTTGCAGTCGACGGTGCGCGGTGGTGTTAGAACAGAACTCCGATTTCTATCAAGCAGCATACGCTGTGCAGCGAGTGCACAGTGGTGCACATGGTGCCACGCCCACGCTTGCATTGAATTACTTGCACTTTTTAGTATGTATGCAAGTATGCATGCATGCATGATGCATGTACTAATATCAAAATGTGATTAATAAAGAATTTCAACTTTTGTTTCTCTGAAATTGGTTTGAAATTGGTTCCATACTGAAATTGGAATTGGAATTGGCATTTGCATTAATACAGTAAGAATTTTTTAGCCGTGTGTCGAATTAGCATTTTAATTTGAACATGGGTACTGCATAATATTGTAGCACATGAGCACGATACAAAAATAGAGTTTTACATTTTATAGTTTGTGACTTGTCTAATTATCCCCTGCTGCTGCGTACTCGTACTGGACTGAACAGAGAAGGCTGCTTTGCCCCGTGGAAGAAGAGGCGGAAACCATAATAAGCAATAATAATCATAGCCATCGTGTACGGCAAAATTAACTGCATGGATTACATGCAATTTAACAAGTTAAATCTGATGGACAAGGTGTTACCTGCCTGTCTCTCTTGTCTCTGTCCTGTCTGTCTGCTGAGTACATGATTGCATTTGGTCCGAACAAACCTGGTGCTGGCGTCGACAAGGTGTTGCAATTGCAGTATGTAATGCAGTGTGAGCCGCTATTGTGAATTATTGTAATCATAATCCATAATTCTTTTATTAGTGTGTAAATATAATAATAATAATAATTACATTTCATGCTCGTGTCTTTTTACATTGTAGCAGTAAAAGCGTCAGAACTCAGAATATATTTACCATTCGTACCATATGCAGATGTTAATTGGGTGTGGCTATCCTTCCATACCATGCCATGCCATGTCATGCCAAACGAACATGAAACAGAAGGTGAAAACATGGAGTCTACTAATTAGTGTGTAGTGGTAGTGGCCAAAGACTTAGACAGGGTTAATATTTAGACCAGGAGCAAAATATTAAAGTATGACATGAGAATGAGAAATGGTTCATGTCATGATGCGATGCGTTGAATTAAGAAGTAAGAAGCCGGCGTGCACACTGTAATTAATCAAATTTGGATTGGATTAGAGTGTAATCGACCCATGTCGATTATACTTCATTTTCTACTACTTACTACATTGCTCATTGAGTAAAAGCAATTCTATTGTTATATTATGTTATGTTATGTAATCATAAATACACAGAAAGCAGAATCATTTCAAGAGAGTGAATTTACTCGGAATCTCCAAAACTGTCTGCTCATTCTTCTTCATTCATAATAATACAGAATACAGAAGTCAAGTACTTTGATCAATTATGGTGTAAACTGCTAAAAACCTGTGTGTGTGTGTGTGGTAGGGTCATGTATGTCATGTCGTAGTAAACCAATTTAGCAGTGTAATGAAAAATGGCAGCATTGAAGTTATTTTTGAGTATAATTCGGATTCCAGATTTCCACACAATCACAGTCACTGGATTTTTGGTTAGAGTGTGAAGCCATTTCATTGTACAGAAAAACGCGCTATAATAACTTCAAATAGTTTAAAGGTTAGATATTCGAATAGTGGTTTGAACCAAGGTAGAAATTCTTTCCAACTATATTTTGGTGACTTAATTGAGTGAAGATACTTTGTACTGTACAATGTACGTACGTATGCTGAATTGCTACATTGCATTTGCACAGTAAATGTGTGCCTGTTGTGTCCCTGCGTCCGTCAGGGGACATATTTTGTCCATCATTGAAATGAAAATTATTATTACTGTAGTAGTAGTAAGTAAATAGGTTGAACTCTTCGTCACAAGCATTCATTCAGCATTCAGCCCAGCAGCATACAGTTTTTGAGCATTCACAAATGGAATAAAATTCCACTGGGACTCATTTCCTTTTATATTGCGTTACCTACATTTTACTGTCTTCATCTTCATCTTTTGCCTGTGCTTTTGTGGTGCATGTGGAGTGTGGACTGTGAGTCCCATTCTTGTATATTGCAAAGGGAAGTGAAAGTAAGAAGATTTGAAATGAAACAGATGAAAAATGGAAGGCACAATTTTTTTAAGAAGAGGAAGCAGGAATAATGCTTGCAAACTTGCAATACAATGGTGTGCAGTGTGCAGGATGATTGAGTGTGTGTTGACGAGACAAATTGTCATATTAGATGAAAGAAGTTCACTCATTTTTCGTACCATTTTTTAACTTTACATTACTTTGTATTTGTATTACTCGAGACGACAGACGCGCATTTCAATTTGAAATTTATTCCCTTCATCTCTCGTTGCCAAAATCTGACGACAATAATCTTCAGAAAATCTAGTCAAATAAATCTGAAAAGTTCTTACAATCTGTTGCAGCAGCACATACGTACATACAAGATTCTAATTCTTTCATGAGCACAGTAAAACAGAAATAAGAAAATAAATCGAATCACGAATTGATGCGATAAAAGAGAAAATAAATGCGTATATTTTGACATTAATGCAAATCGCAAACGACCGTATCGTGCACATACACACAACGATTTTACATTATTTTGCAAAGCCAAGTACATGAAAACATGCACATTCGCCAAAAATATGTATACAAATACATCAAGATTTGTTGATTTGAATTTCTAATCAAATTATTTTTAAAACTGATGCTTGTACGCACTACTTGAGGGTTAATTTAATTCATTGCCAATTGCCAAAACAGATTAGCATGATTCTAGCCAGTTGCTTGTATTCAAGTTCTATGGCACATTTTTTGGCACAAGTTTTTGGCTTTGGCTTCTTTGCTATTCGATGTTTACTTTGAGCTTGTGCACAGACAAAATCTTTGATTAATTGGATTCAGGTCTAAGATCTCATCGCTCACTGTAGCATGAAACTGAAAAATATCTGACTTTCAATTCTGAAGTTAGGAATCTGTACCCATTGCATACGCACGCATTGTCATATGTCTTCTAAACATGTGTCGCATCTTGTCAATTTAGTGCATTGAAGAACGATTTTTTTCACCTGTGCACTTTGCTGCTACACTCATTTTGTCTATTCCAAAATAAAACAATAAACAATTGCATGAGTGCAGCAGCAGCTGTAGAAGAAAAAAACTGGAGCCAAAGATAAGTACTACAAGTGGCTGGACAAGAACAAGAAAAAGTATTACCAGAAATGGACATTGAATTGTCACAGAAGAATAGAATCACATCACAACACAATGCACAATACAATATACAAAATTGTCACATCGGGTGTTAAATGTGATGTGATGTGTTAGGTTTGGATTAGGAGACAATAATATGCAAATGCAATGGACATTTGCTACTTTTCTTACATATCTCTTCAGACCTTATTCAAAAGAATGAACATGCCGAACCTGAAGAGAGTTTGTTTCTTATGACACGATTTTCTAAATATTCTATCGACTTCATCTTTATCCAAGCCTTTAGTCTGTAAACTGTTTAGAATGAAACATCTCTCTTCTCACCCACCATTTTAAATTACATTGTTTTTTTTTCTTTCATAAAGTCATGAAGGATCTAAAATAAGATTTTGTCCAAAATGAAATGAAATGAATGAAGTTGGATAAAGATCACTTGCTGAGAGTGGTTGGATCTATTTTTCCTTTTAGTACTTATACCTTTTATTTCTCCTACAACGAGCAGACGTCGTCTTGTCCGATTTTTCATTGTATCTTCTGCATGTCTCAGAAAAAGAATCCCGTCGTCCACACACACACACACTCCCAAATATGGATTTCGAGGGCGTTTTCAGGTTTAATGAAAGATACAAGAACACAAAATACCGATGTTTCATTCAGAAGAGATTTCATTACTTCATTGTTGGTTGTTGCTATCAATGAATTGTAGTGTGTGTGCATAAAAATAGGAACCATGCACGAGGTACAACAAACATTACAAAAAAGATCTCACATCATTGCAAGTCGAGCTGACATTCACATTTTACATTTACTGACACCACTCGCAAAGGCATTAATGAATTTCTGAGAACAATGAATAGCAAAAAAAATGGGTTTTCAATTTACAAAAACAGAGCAGAGCATCAAATCCCGAATAATGTTTACATACAGCACACGTTGCACAGCACAAAAGAAGATTCTTAATTAAGTTCTTTTGAGAGTTGAGGCGTGAGCCAAGACAAAGACAAAGATTGATTTTGAACTCTGAGGTAATCCATTATAATTTAATTACTATTCTCATTTTCCTCCTCAAAAGTAAAGAGTCTCTCAAAGCAATGTCAAAGGTTATAAGGTACGTTTACAAGGAATCAAGAAACAACATAAAGGCGCAGACGCGCAGACAAAGACGACTCCAGAATCCAAATATGGAATTTAGCTATTAAAATATTAAAGTACATACAACATTTCTTTGTATTCTTTGTGCGCACTAACCAAACGAGAAGCACGAATTTCAGGGCGCAATTGCATTGCAATGTATCATAAAAAGCTGAACTTGTGACCATCATGATAAGGAAAAGCATTGTTGTGTTCATGTCTCCCTCGCTGATGATTTGAATAATGAGAACTGATAATGACACCACCAACAGGCACACACAGTGTTCGGTGCTCAGTTGTTACGAAATCGCCATCGCCACCCAAAATTTTGCCAACAGCATGAACATAAATGTATGTATGTACCTTGTGCATATTTGCACTAGATCTGAATCAAAGTTCAATTCAATGAAATAATGACTTGCAACTTGCAAGAAATTCATGGCGAGTTGGCGTAACGCGTAACGCGTATTCTAATGTTCAAGTGGTGCCAAACACATCTTAACACTAATTAACTCTGAATGTGGTAATGCAGTAATGTAAATTAAGCTAGCCGTTTTTGGTATGACTTGCAATTGATCTATGTCCGTCCTATGCATCCATCCATTTACCATACTTGTCAGTACCACGTTAAGTCCAATGCAAAAGACTAATGGTCATACTACATAATCATTCAATGACTGAAGACCTGGACCGACTATTTTATTTGGTATTATTTAGTATTTGGCAGGCAGACTGCAGACATCATCAGCCAAGGCATATCGATAAATCTAGTAAAATTGGCATTTTTTTTCATTCCGCCATCCTCCTCATCATATAGTCGTAAAGGTCTTTATTTTTCTCAAAGTGGCACAGCCACATCACAAAAAAAATCCCTACAATACGAAAGACACAAAGTCAACCCTGCCCTGATGATGTTGAACATGTTGATGTCGCGCGTAGGCGGAGTTGGTTTGGTTTAAGTCAATTCATTACTTTAGTATTATGCGACTATGCGAGCGACGATGATCAAAAAATTCTGTTGTAGAAGGAGAAAGACTTTTACATGTCCGCATACTCGCATACATGCGTGTTGCGTGTATGTGATGCGTGTATACATTTTATTCATAATTTTCATCATACTGTTGTTGTGCTCCTCCAGCATTGTATTTCGTGTACTACTCCCTTTTTTATGCGTACTTGGTGATATTGCTCTTATACATACTACATTCGACATTGTATACTACGCGAAGCTCGTACTAAGCATGGTCTCGTTTGTTAAGTTTGTTTATTCATCGTCATCGCCAAATGTAAAAAAAAAGTGAGAAAAGACAATTATAATCATGTATTTTTTTGTATGTTCTTCATCTCATCAGTTTTTCTCTTTGCTGCTGCGACTCAGTCAGTCAGTCACGTTACATTAGTACATCATCGATAGTCGTGGAGAGAGGAAGAAAGCAGATTCGGTGTCTGTTTTGGATTGTGTTGTGTTGTAGTTGTCGTAGCAAACGTATCTGCTGGACATCTGTACTACCTTGTTTCACTACAACGAAACTGGTTTGTGTGTAAGGTGCTGTGTGTAGTTGGTTTGTGATTGCTACAAAAATTTACTCTACTCTACAATTTGATTTTCCATTGAATACCTTGTAAAATCACATACGAAGTTCAAGAAAGAATAACTGTGTAATTCAGTTTCATTTAAACACGAATATTTTGTAATTCATGTGACGTTGAAGTGATTTCACAGTCATATTCTGATGTTGAAGTTTTGGTCAAAGATTCAATTCATTAATTAAGAATAATCATACGGGGCTTGTTCAGTATCTGATTTCATGTCAAGAACGTCAAGAGTTAAAATTCATTACTTTGTAAGATTGAATAAAAGAGTGCATGCATGATATGGCGAACGTATTTCTGGTAAAATCATAAAGTGTGGAGATGCGTCCACGTGCAAAGTGCAGAACATCTTTCACCGTATCTCGTGCTAGTGCAGTGTGTTGTGATTTGTGGTGTGATGGCACGAGTTCATAACATAGAACACGCCACGCGCAGGAGATATAATTACTTTATTGATAGATAGTCGAAGTCTGGAAAGTAAAGCAAAGTAAGCCTTCAGAGAATGAGGCGATAAATTGATTTAAAACATCTTGCAAACCATGGTTGAGTGTAATGTGCAATATGCACTGCCTCCAGAATCCATTCCAGACTCACACCACACAAGTCTCCAGACTTAATTTATTAAAACTCATCTGCAACTGCAAACTGCATTCTGCTTTTAACATTCATTTCCTCTCTGTACTAAAACTGACCTCATCTTCTCATCTTCCCCCTGGTAGTAGTATAGTTCAACCGTTCAAGATCGTAATAAATCTTTCTTCTTTGCACCGTAATGGAACATCGAAATCATTGGTCCGTCCATGGAAGCCATGGATGCATGCGTGCAATGGAATCTTTTACTTGTTGGTGTTGTTGGTGCTGATGTATTTAAAATCAGGTTTAGAAATCAAAATGTCAGGGTGCGTGAAAAATTAAACTTTTGCTGGAATAGAAAGCAATTTATAGTATGCAGTGCAGTTCCAGTTGCACATGCACGTGCACCCGAACAAAGTACAACACCAAAACCATAAATATACCAAGCGAAGCAACGAGACTTTCAAGACAGGTTGAAAGATTTGTTCAATAATTTGTTTGATGGCTGGCTGGTTTGATCTTGAACAGAATTTTAAGGCAGATTTTTCATGGAAGAAAAGACAGGAGGTTAACATGCTTATGCGTACAGAGTCTTGATTAATCTTTCCCACTCCTTACTATTTAGTTTGAGTTATTTATATTCTGAAACCGATTTCTCTTACACACGCATAAGCACGCGCACGCACACATTCTCTAACACAATATGAATATGTAAATACAAGTGCCAATCTGAGCCAAGTGACTCAGACTCAAGTCATAAAGCTTCTTCTCGCATGAAATCTACGCTTGAATTATGAAGATTTAACAAGACGTATGACTTCTCACATGAGAAGCATCCATGGCATGGCATGGCAGGCAGAAGGCTCAGTTTCAATTCATTGCATACTAAATGCTTGCATATTTGCGTTGCACATGTTTGGATTAAATTCCGGGTGCTATGCTGGTGCAGCCGTAACAGCGCATGCATGTCAGCAATGCATTTGTTGCAGAGTTGCAGTTGCAGAACAGGAAGAGAAACATTCATCAGGCATCAGGCTATGATTTCATAACTTTAAAAGCCATCATTCCTTAAAAAGGCACACACACATACGCAATACGCACTCGAGGCATGCAGTGTGATTTAGTTCTACACTACGCGGATGGGACATTTGAGACAGATTCTTTTATAGAAAAAGACTAAGAACATTGTACAGGAATTTCGTCTGAATCTTTGAACTTGTACTTGTACGATACTTGTTGTACCCGTCGTCATCGTCGTCGCATCGTGTGAGACACGCAGACGACGAGGTTGAAGAAAGTGAACTTTTTCTTCATAGTGTTTATTTACAGTTTACACACGTTACACACATACATACAATATTTTTATTTGTTTCGGATGTAGTTTAAAATTGGTATTGGGCCAGGATCAGAAACATCGTTGCGTCGTCGTCGTCCGTCGTCAAATACAGAGTTGTTGAATAATTTTCTTGTGTTTCTACACAATTTTAACGGCTTTGCCAGCCAGGATCGGAATCTGTGCTGGTGGTGTGTGGTGCTGACTTTTGTGTCTTTGTCTGCTATGTGTAATGTGTTGAGTTCATTACGGGTTAATACATGGAACAACACGGGACACGAGACAGGACATGTGAATTTCAAGCATGCAAGTAAAAATATACAAAATACGAGTACAGTACAAAGTGAAATGTGAATGTGAAGTTAACATAAGAGAGTGCACAAA
>JAQIYH010000103.1:0-13618 GCA_034700885.1 Paratullbergia callipygos | reverse complement strand
TTGAGTGTACAGTATTGAGTGGGCGTAAATGCCACGTGTTTCTACTATTACTATACATTATTCATTATGTATGATCAATCCAACTTTGAGGGTCCGAGCAGCAACATATTGTCATTAAAGCTAAATTGTATATTTTGTAATTCCTTGAGTTGACATTCATTTAGCACACAGACATAACAGATGTCAGGCACCCTCTTCTGGACTAGCATCTGGACCACGTTGATCAACGCCATCTCTTGGTTAAGCAGAGTGACCGCCTTCTGAAGATGGCCAATGGCTGCCTCTTTGTAGTTACCTTCGTGGCTGTCGAACCAAACGGCGTTGACTGTTCCCTTGAGAGCGATGTATGCTTTTCCGATGTACGCACCAGCTCCAAACCTTGAGTTGCTTTTAATGGCTGCATCGTAGTAACGGTTTGCAGCCACCAGACGTCCACTCAGTTTCCCATCTCGTTCAAATTCGCTGTTGCCCAGTTGCGTGAGATAGAATGGGTTTCGTCTGAGCAGGTTGGTCAACCCGTTCCCTTTGTCCGTGACCAACTCCTCTGTGAATTTGCTGTAGTCAGCAAGGGCATTGTCCCGTTCAAGCGTGCCGTTGTCTTGGTTGAGGGGTCTGAGGAACATGGCCCAGCGTTCCTCCACAGCCTGCAATGTGATATTTTCAAATACGGTTGGTTCGGAGCTGAGTACCCAGCCTTTGATGGTGCTGTAGATTGACGCCTCCTCCGCTCGCACTTCTTGCCGGATCTCGCCGAATAGGGCACAAAACTCAGCAAACAGTTCGTCTTTTAGTTGGATCGTTTTGAGTTCGTTGGCCTGAAAACTTTCGAGCACACGTTTCTCGTCTTGGTTTCTCCTGGTCAGGATTGAGGTCGCTGATTCGGAGCCAGAGTCGAGTAGTCTGAAGATGAGTTGTCCGGTTCCTTTGTTGCCTTGTCTGGAAGTGCGTCCGAGTGCCTGTTCCTCCACACGCAGGCTCTCTGGCAGGAATGTAAGGCAGACATGAAGCCCTCCATACTTCTCAATCTCTGCCGTTTTGATGTCTGTTCCTCGTCCTGCCAGATTGGTCGCGACGATGATGTTAGAAGGATGAATACGCTCAATGTGTTTCTCCTGGTTCTCTGCGTTCTTGGTGTACAACTAACACGCACTCCCTTGAACTGACTCAACGCGTCGCTGAATTGCTCTGCCGTCTGAATGGTTTCGCAAATGATGAGCACTCCTCTGCCTTTGCTGGCCTCTTCCAGCGCAGAGGTCATGACCTCCCCGTACCAGTCAGTGTCGTCGTATGCAAGTTTGTCTGGGAATCGGACGTATCTTTTTGTATACATTTCTGGTAGAATGAGTGGTTTGACGGCGTAGACGTCTGCGAGGACTTGCCTCGCAGTCTCCGAACCAAGGGTGCCAGTCAATCCAACGAGTCGATGTCCGTACTTGGCAAACATGGCCATGTTGGACATGAAGTTGGTCGTCACCGTCTCAGAAACAACTCGCAGCTGTGGTTTAATCTGAAGGAACTGATGGAGTCCATTGTTCCAACTCGTGCTCGACTGTACAACACCCGTCGTCTGGAAGTCCACTGGCTTGATCTGACCGCCGTCCACGATGTAATGCACGTTCGCCCGGAAATGCAGGGCGGTCAGCGCCGAGTCAACCCACTTTTCTGCTTGGCTCACAGCAAACAGCCTCAAGTTCTCCGGCAGCTCGACAGGGGCCGGCTGTTTCTTCTTGCCGGAGTCGATTGGGTTGACGAGGCTGGTCACGTATTCTTTCAAGTGTTGTCTGGCCCATGGCTCCAGGTCGGTAAGCAGGTGGATTCGGGCCTCTTCCAGCCCACCCCCGCCAAGAATGTAGGCAACCAAGTTGGGGATCGTGCACAGGGAGTCGGACCTCGCGTCTGCGAATGTGTACGCGATCCGGGGCTCAGGCGCCGATCCTGACTCACGCTGATCCTCGGGTGGTTCTTCAGTGACTGTCTTGATCTCTCCTTCGAGATAGTACATGCGATCAAAGAGTTTGAAGAGGTGCGTCTTGATGTGAGTGAGTCGATCCCAGAGGAAGTGGTAGAGTGGATGGAGGGGGTCCATGCCGGGCAGCGTGGATGAAAGTCTGGCTAGTTTTGAGCTGTCGTCAATGAATATGGAGTCGACCTCGTCCACGATGGCCATCTCACACTTGCGGTCGCCCATCGTGCCCAGAGCCGAGTAGTTGTGGCGCAGTGTGTCAAACTGGAACTGTGAGCAGTCGCCGTACACGATGTCTTTGCCATAGCACGCCATTTCTCCTGACACGTAATTGTTGGTCTTGTCTGCGTTGTGGTCGCATGTCAGACTAAAGAGGGCGTAGAAGGAAGCCCACTCTTTGGCGTCCCTCTCCGCCAACGCACTGCTGCTCGTGTAAATGTCCACAGAGCAACGCCTAACCATAGCGTTGATGACACTGAGCATGGCGATGATGGCCGAATTGCATGACCCCGTGGCGACCTGCGGCAGTTGACCTTTCTCCACATCGTCATCCAAACTGGCTGATCCAGACAAGCAGGCAAGAGTCTGGACATGAGTCAAGTGGTACTCTTGAGTCAGTAGAATAGCCTGCTTACCAACCAACAATGTCTCGAACATTAATTCCCCCTTCTCCCTCCGGTCCCTCTCATTATCATTCTTGGCTCGAACTGCACTGGCCCACTTCCGGATCTTATCCTTGTCCCAACTTTGAATTTCCCCGGCTTCGTCACCCAGCACGTCACTCGTCTTGTCGCAGTTTCTAAATTCCATGAGCAGTCTTACAAGTTCCTCGTTCTCTTTGTCCGGCATGGCGCCAAGTACTTGTGGGTTGAGCATCTCCACCTCTTGAAGAAGTGCACGAGCGTCCTTCACAGCGGCCGTCGCCTCGAATGCCATCTCATTCATGAATTTGTTGCAGAGTTCGATAATTGGCTTCGGTTTGTCCCATTTCGTGTCAGACTTGCGCAGTGAGTCGACCAGTTGTTCGCACGCGCTCTGCGCCACGCTGAACTGGACGAGCTGCGAAACGATGTGTTGGAGTTGTTGCATGCAGTGGCTTCCGGAGGCTGTGCGAGTGTAGCACAACTGTACAAGTTGACTCAGCGATGTCATTTGGAGTCCCTGGTCCAAACAGCTGCTCAACAGAGTCTCCAGGCGCTCTGTCTTCGTCTTGCCAGACTCGTCACCCGCATGGATGTCGACCAGCAAATTGTTTACTTGAATCAGACGGCAGACATCGCGCACGGTGATTGGCCCTTCTTTCTGGTTAAGACGATGAAGGATCCATTCTCCCGTTCCCATGCCACTTGTCGTCTCGTCTTCCGGTTTCGACACTCGTGTCTTGCCTGTGCGTTCGAGCAGGAGCTGCACGAGTTCTTCCATCGACCCATAGTCTTCTATACATGCGAGGCGTTCAACAAGCGTGAGGGCCATCTGTGCTCCCATGGCGTCGAGCAGGCCTTCAATCAACTTGGTCAGCAGTGGCGCCGCCATTTTACAACTAAACTTGTTCTTCAAAGCCTTGGTGAGCACTTGTTGGGCGAGCTCGTGCTCGAGCGCTAGCGACGACCGGTCATTGCCTGCTTGCATTGCTTGTCTGAGTGTTTGGCTCGCCTCAGTGTAGCCAAGTTGTTGTGCGTACGTGACACATGCGAGGAAACTCCTGTACTGTCCTTGCACGCGGTTTGATGTTTTGGACATGCATGAGTTGGCGATGGCTGTGACGAGATTGTGTCCATTTTCAACCCCCATTCCCTTTGGTGAGTGCGATGGCCAGCGCAATCTTCTCGTTCTCTGTGTCTGCGAAAGCTGCAATGAAGTTGGAGATTGAGAGCACGTGTTTCCATTTGCCTCGTTCCTGTTTGAAGCGGTGCAGGCTGTCGAGATCCCAGTACTGCAGTGTGTACAGAAAGAGCACAAGTTGGCGTGCGAAGTTCTCATCCTGTTCCATTTCTGCAATCGCACGTGCTTCTCCTCCTTTGCCATCGAATATTTGACGAAACACGTTGAGAGCCAAAGCACGCAGTTCGGGGACGGCTGCCATGGAAACCAAGTTGTTGTTGGTCATGAACGTCACTGCGTCGAGGGCAGCATGGCGTATTTCTGGATCGGCAGTGCGGTTGAGTTGGTCGAGCAGTAGCACAACTACCTCCACAGGAACCGCGTACGATGAACCATCGTTCGAAGACCGTTCATACTGTAATTTGATAGTCTCGACGATGCAGCGTAGAATTCGGAGTTGTCGTGTCTGGCCTCCTCGAAGGATGGCTGCCAGTTTCAGGAGCATGACACCCGGTTGCGGGTTGTATTGACTGATCGAGATTTGGTATGCGTCCAGCACTCGGTCGCCCAAGTCATAGCCGTCCAGCAGTATAGCGCTTTCAATGAGGCTGACGATTGGGATACGGAGCGACCCAATTCTTTGGGGCTCATCGTGAGGGGTCGGGATGGCCAGGAATGAACCTGCGATGTAGTCAACGATGGGTGGAAGTGAGAGCAGGTTCTGTGTACCGAGTTGCAAGAGAATTGAGAGCAACGCTTGGCCCACTGCAGCAGGCAGCTCAGGTTCAAGTGAGCGAAACTGCGCAACAAACTTTGCCCACGTCTCGTCACCCTGTTTAGAGGGCACGCTGAAATACTCAAGCAGAATGTCGTAGAGTCTCAGCTGAACCCGCACGTTCGAAGAGATTAACGCGTTGTTTCTTTGCCCGGACTCTGAAATGTTGTGGAGGAGGGCAAGGACTGGTTTGTAGTCGACTCTCGTCTCCAGTAAATTGACGACTGTTTGGGACAAGGTGACTCCTTCATGGATGGCATGGTCGATGATTGAGATGCCCCAATACCGGGGTTCCATATGACTCGACTCGCGCTTGTCACTGGCAGTCGCCATGGCGACCGCTTCGAGAAGGGCCGGACTGAGCAGGCTCTTGTTCGGGAAGCCATCAATCACCCTTATCGCCTTCTTGACAAGGCCCGCATGTTGTCCTCCGCTTCGGGTCAGGATCCCTTCTAGCCGCTTGTAGCAGCCTTCACTGTTGTAGATTTCTGGGGCTGGCGCTTCTCGCTCTCCTTCCAAGTCTTCCGTTGTTTTGTTCTCTTTTTCCTCGACACTCACGCGGTATTCCGGCTCAGGTTTCTTTGGCTCCAGATCATTTTCGTCGTCCGTTGTGCTCAGCGCGCTGGAACGGGACGCAGAGGAAGACGTACGACTCCGCCTCTGCTCCTCATCATCCTCATCATCCGCAACAGCCATTTCTTCCAGCTCATCAGAGTGACCTTCGTTTCTTTCACTTGTCATTGCCACGGTCTCGCCCTCGGCCTCGCTCTCCAAACTCGCACTCGACGCAGCAGCCTCCTCATCACTTTGATCCTCCGAGCTGCCATGCTCAAGTGGCTCCTCCTCCTCATTTGCAGCCTCCTCCTCCTCTACTTCCTTCGTTCCCCAAAGCGTGCCTCTTTCGCCATTGTCATCCTGCTCCTCCTCCGCATTTGATGTCTCACTTTCGCTGTCACGGTCGTGGCCAAATGACTGGCGTTCTAGCCCCAAAAGGCGTTCGAGGTGCTCCAGAAACTTCTCGTCCTCCGCGTTGAGAAGATCGTCGATGAAATAAAACTTTTGTTTGATGGAATCTGGTATCTTGTCCACGTTATGGCTCAGGAACTTCCGGATCGCCTCCTTCGTGTTGGGGTGCGTTGTGGGAGAGCACTGGAGGTCAAAGATCTTGCCAAAATCATCATCTTGGCAGAATGGAGCCCCGTTCCAATTGATGACGAGTAGTCCGTCCAGTCCGCCTTGCCAAATCACAGCGTTCGAGTCGCCAAGCGAACCACCAAAGATCGAGTGGATTTTCTCCATTTGGTCTTGGTCAAGCTTTTGTCCAACGGCGAGGCCACGAAGTGCTTGCAAAATCTCGCCGCGATGGGCAATTGTACGTGACTTTTCCAGAGCCGACCCAGTTTCAAAGTCGTGTCTTGAGGCTCCTCGGAGGATGAAGATGCTTTCCCCTTTCCAAATCCTTTGAGCAGAAGATTAGTTAGCAGCTTCTTTGGAGCGCCACACGCACTTGCGTTTTGCCAGAGTTTGCAAAATTGATCGGTGATTTGGGTGGCCATCGGGAGTTGGAAAGAATTAGCGAGACGAGCCAGAAGCCAGCGGACTTGTTTCTCCTCTTCAGAATCCAAGTCCTCCAAGACTGCGCTTCGAGCGACTGATTTGGACGAGCCATGACAGAATCGAATGCTGATCTGTTCCACAAATGCAGGGGGCAGGGATTGATTGTTCTTGGCTATCGCAGTGGCCAACGCCAGTGGGCTCACATTCTGGCGTAATTGGCCCACCATCTCATCTTCTTCCGTCTCACTCTTTGACGTATTTGCGTTGTGGGCACGGAAGCCTTTCAGGGCGATGTCGACAAGGTTTTGGCCCAGTTTTTCTCCGTTTTCTGCTGCGTGAAGCAGGCATTCGTGGATGAGTGCGTATTCGGGGCACTGCTCGATGTTGATCTGCAAAAGTGTGGCCTCCGTAATGGCGAGGTTCAAATACGACAAGTGTTGTCCGGTTCCCGAAACAAGTGCCATGGTCCTACAGATTTCAGTCACCGTGTGGCCGTTGTCGGGGGCAGTTTTTGTCCTGAAGGTAATGTCCAGGAGCTGAGCACCCACGTCGGAAATTGCTTGAAGGTGCGTAGGGAACTTTCTTTTGTGTGTTACCCAAATGCAGGCCAGAGAAAGTCCGCTGTGCAACAAGTCGACGTTTTGGAAGACAGACTCTTCCAAGTCTTGGTTGTAGTTTGCAAAGACGAGGAGAAGTGCTGAGAATTGCCACCCATCAGAGAAGTCTGTCTGTTGGACCACATTGCGTTGAGTAAAGTCGAGCATTCGTTCTGAAAGGGGAAGGCCGAAAGCTTCCAAAGTTCCAAAGATGATTCCAGCAGAGGTCGATCCCGTCTTCTGATCCGAATCCAGGCCCAGAAACAGGTTCTCGACTGCCTCGAAGCAGTACTGCGGCAACGGACTCGTCACTTTGTCCCAGGCCAATCGCTTGTGCAGTGCCTCCAGCACAAGGCTGACGGCCTCTTTTCGAGCAGCATGACGATGGAGGACGAGGGTTAGAAGTTGGAACACGTCGTCCTGCAACATGCAAATGTCAGCCAGTGCTTCGATGGTCTCGAGCACGGCCGGGTTGACAATGTTGGAGTAGTCTTGGCCGTCGAGCACAAGTTCCGTGCCAAAAGCGAAGAGTCGAACGAGCCAACCCAGCTCGTCTTCCGTCACAAAGAAGCCTTTAGTTTCCTTCTTTTGTTTCTTGCAGAGCATGGCGAGTTGTGTGGCGTAAGTGAGACAGCACTGGATCCGGATGTCAGACACTGGATCCTCGGTGTGAGGTCGGATGGCCGCCAGTGTCTCCATCTCCAAACCTTGGCTCCTCAATTTGTAAATGAGAAACAGAATCTCAGAGCAGAAGATGGAGTCATTTTGTCCAGTGCTGGTTTGCGGATCACTTCGTCTACAAGAAGAGTGATGAGCTCTTTGTTAAGGTGTGCTTCCGAGTCGCCAATCTTCAACGCTGCCACGCTGCGATGGATCACTTTGGCGGCACATGCCGAAATGTACGTTGGTTTGGCATTGGAGGAATTATTGGAGTCGTTCGAAGGCGGCATTTCCTCTCCGTCCAAGTAAACACAGGCAGTCTCGTCTATCCAGTCGCTTCGAGTGAGTTTGTGCGCCAAGCAGATGGCTGCATGCGTTGGGAAGGTCACTGCGGGGTCATTGACAGCCAGGTTGCACAAGGACACGACGATGAGCGCCTCCAGCTTTGGATTTTTTCGCGATTTGCGAGGCGGAGGAGAAAGTCGAGCAGGTCGTCGGCAGGCAGTGCGTCGTTGGGCTTGCGTTTTTCCAATGCCAGAAGAATTGAGCGAAGGAGAGCAGCCTGCATGGCGCGTTGTTGATCCTCCGTCCACCCAGAAATTCTGGCCCGAGTCTTTTCTTCTTCTGCGCGCGTTGCATCGTTCATGATACGAACGACGGGTGGAAGGAAGAAGGTCCCAAGCAGTACATCGACCACATTGGTACCAACGGCTGCTGACTCTTTTGGACGCTGCTCCAACGCAGCTGGGTCCATATAAAGCAGCGTAAATGCAGACTGCCACTCTGGAGATAACGTTGTGTCAGTCAGTCCACGCAATGAGTCTTCGACGACCTCAGCAGCCAGCACACGGATGTTTGGCGAATACACGTAGCTTAGATTTCGCACGATCGTCAGCAAACTCTCAAAATATCCGTGTTCTTTCTCTAATTCTTGACATCTTGCTTCGACGGCGACTTGGTGGCCAATGTAATTGATGGCAGTCTCCAGATCCTCCTATGTCTGACGCTTGGGATCCGAGATCAAAAGGTCCATGGACAGTTTGAATGTTTGGTGCAGATTGTTGTCGTCCAGCATATAAATCTTCCAAATCAATCGTTTGAACTCGACATTGCACTCTGAACTGCGAAGGAAGACGTCGAGGATGGACTGCAAGTCAGAAGGCACTTTCTTGCCCACACAACGCTCGACGTGATTGAGGAATGTCATCAGAAGCTTCAGTCGGCAGTTTTTGCAGCCAGTCACGGATCCAGTGAACAGATTCTTGGCTAGCTCAAGAATCACTTTGTCAGGAATGCGTTGTCGTTGGCTGACCCTCCAGAAGGTGTCTCCGATGTTGCTCATGGCGCACGTGTCGACCAGAGTATTGGTTGGCCGGAACCCGAAGTTGGTTTTCTCCTTCAACCACACGAGATCGTCGTCTTTGAGCGTCTCTCCGTTGACGGCTTTGGATCGGAGGTTGTCAATCTCGTAGCCTGGTGTTCGCCACCATCATCGGTCACTTCCAGCGATGCCAGCGCGTGCAGGATGAACCTCAGACTCGAGACTCCTCGCAGTTGACCGTGATTTGTTTCCCGAGAGCGCATTGGACAGACTGATGGCTTGAATCTCCGTCTTCTCAGACACATTTTGTGTTTTGGTGGCACTCACAGCCACCTGTTGACTACGCACGACGTCCGCCTGCACTTTCGTTTGGCCCACTCTTCCTCCTCGCGTGGCTCCGTTCAGAATGTCCTCCTAATTTGTGGTACTGACAGTCTCCGTTGCTGTTCGCTGGCCAACAGCAGTGCCCCAATCTGCGTCTCCGCACAACAGGTCGTTGATGTCCAGCAGATGTTGCTCCGACGCTTCGGCTGAGGTTTCTTGACTGCGCCAACGCGTCAGTCTTCTTTCAATCTCCTCTTTCCACTTCGCATCGGCCACGACGAGCACAAAATATTTGCGAAACTTGGCCTCAACTTTCTTGTCATATTTGTTGTTGTTTGATGTCAAAGCCAGAGTAAAGGCTTGGCAAAGTTGAGTTGGGATTTCCAGTTCCAAGGGGTCTTGCTCGGTGTTATCGATGGCAGTCGTTGTGGTGGCGGTCTCGTCGTCTTTGCCCGTCACTGCCATCTTGATGCAGTTGATGATCTTCTCCAGGCTCACGTACTCGTTGTCATGGTGCGTGGCGTACTTTAAAGCCGTGGCAACCTGGACTCTTGTACGGATTCGATCGCGACCACCGGATGAATCCTGATGCAGAGGATTCTTCAGTGCTCCGAGGAGCCCAGCCGCGAGTTGACGAGGCAGCCCATGCTTTCGGGCCACGTATTTCAACTCGCAAGTATGTTGGACTGTCTTCAAGTCGATGAATTGTTTCCCGCTCTTGCCGGCGTTCGTTATTTCCACTAGCGAGCAAGTGCGCTGCGCACCAACTCAGAATCTGAATGGTGGATGTGGGTATCGAAGAACTCGTCAAAGTTGGCGCAGGTCGACGGCTGCCCGCTCACCCCCATCTTCTCTCGTCTGCCTAACGAATTAGAAATGACAGAGCACGAAATAGTAACGCTGGGGCAGGATTACACGGGCGTGGGGGGACGGTAGGCGGCTCGGTAATACTTACTTACCTTTACCAAGTACGGGTCGGCGCCGGGCCAGATTCCCGAATCACTGAAACACAAATCAAAAGGCGCTTTCCTTGTTGACCGTTTGAGAACAATCACGTTGACGTATCACGTAAATCACGTTCAGCACAATAATTGTTGAATAATGTTGACTATGTTGATAGGACACAGCACAAATAAATGTAAGATGGAATCGCAGTACACGTTTTTGTATATGAAGTGCGTCGGGCTTGATTTGTAGCTTTTTATCCCTTTTTCCTGCCCTGCCCTAATAACTTGTGCATGCTAATGGATGACTGGCGTGGATTTGTGGATTGAAGTCAAGTGGCGACCTGACCTGAATTGCCTGAAAACATTCACGAGAAATGAAACTCGAGATTAGGTTAGTTTTGACAAATCACAGTTAGCCAGTTGGTCCAGGACTGACTGAGATAACTTGGATAACGAGAATGAGAGCATCTGCAAAATGGCAGAATCAGTGCTGTACAGATGTCCATACACATGAGTTTGAGAGCAGTCATAAGAGCAGTTCAGCAGCAGTAGATAGAATTCTGGGAATTGGTGTCGGCAATAACAATAAATCAGGTCTGCGTCTCGTCAAGGACAGTTTGAACATTAAAGTCAGAGATATCAGTGGCTGTGGAGAGGAATGTGTGTAATAAGTAAAGTGTGTTTGTTTGCTTAAATGCCAGATTCGCACTTTGCTGAGCCGAAAGCCGCAACTCACACAGCCCACGAACCCACTCAACAAGTCGCTCGTCTCACCACGCATCATGCATGCATCATGCAGCAGTTTATTATAATCTCAGCAGGTCTCGTCGTGTTTCTGCAGACTCGCAGTGTAGTTTAAAGCACTAATGTCATTACATTAAGCAGATGAAAAGAAGTTTAGGCGAAGATCAGTTTTAGCAACAGACTTGACATTGGCCTTGGAATCTTGAACTTGCTTTTGACTTGCTTCACATTCACACTCAACGTGGAATGTCTGCTTTAATCTGAAATGGAATGAGACGGCTCAAAACATTATTGATATAAGCATATTACGTAATGCACACGTTTTAGTTGACCAAGTGGTATTTGGCATGAGTACTTGGCGTGCCGGGCGCAGGAGTTTGGAATGTTTCCCTTCATTGCTTAGCTCTAGCTTAGCTTAGCTTCATTGCCGGGATGTGCTCCCTTCTCGCACTTCTGGCCTTGGCCTCTTTCGTGGCCCTGACGTTTGGCCACGGTTGGCTGAAAGACCCGGTGGCTCGTACGTCGATTCAACTGCGGCCCGAGTTCAACACACAGCAGCCGTACTGTTGAGATCACCAAGGCGTCTGGTGCGGAAATGTCCAACAGGACACCGCGACGTCCAACTGCGGTCGTTGTGGTGACAGCCGTGGTGAGACGACTGCGAACCAAGGCGGCATTTACGACAAGGGCGTCATCGTCCGCACGTACAATGCTGGCCAGGTGATTGACGTCGAGGTTGAATTTGGAGCACAGCACTACGGCCAATGGCACATTGAGCTCTGCGCACAGGCGCAGGAGACAGACAACTGTTTCCAGCGACTCAACATGGTTGGCGGCACCGAGGAGACGTCAACAGCGTGGCAGATTCGGCTCTGCAGATGTACACAGTAATGACTCTGACTAATCTCAGTGTGTCACACATCTCAGAACAAGAAGGGTGCGTCAGGCGTGAGTTGCAAGGCTCTGGTTGTGATTTGTGACTCACAAATCACATCTCAAAGCTCAAAAGTCAAGTAACGCTAACTCGACGGACTCTCATATCTCATTTCCTGTTGAATCTGCCTATCAGTGTACTTTGTGTATTTGCCCTTGCCTTCCTCTTGCTTCTGCTTACAGCTCTGGCCAGCCAGGACGACCATGCGAGATGCGACAACGATTAGACAGAATAAATATAACATGATAAGAAATCCAGGCTCATGCATCCACTTGCCAACTCGTTCCCTTTCTGGCGCTGTCTGGTCTTTCATTTACTACTTTGGGCTACACCACAGCAGAATTTCGTTAATTTTGAATTGAACTTTCTGCATCGTTAACTGAGTTTAGTTAACTGCATCGCACAGAATTCAGAATTCGATTATTCGCCGTGAAACCGCAGCAATGCAGGCCCACACGCACGGCGGGCAATTTTTGGCCATAACCTGTGTCTTGTTGCTTGTGACGGAGGCGCAAAGTGACGACGGACGAGGTGACTGTATGTACAACGTTTGTTCATGGATCAAAAAGGTCGACGGAGCTTCATGGCGGTACGCGTAGCGTTAGAATGGAGCAAGAAAAGTCCAATCAAGTTTGTACTTTTGCTGAGGGCCCAATTCTATTTTTGGTTGTCCCGTATAGGCACGAGCCGTGCATGGGCACGAGCGGAAGGGCCCGCGTGCGGGACGTGAGATGCGGATGGTCAGGCCCACAGCTACGATGAGTCATCGTGTGAAACAGATTGTCATGTAAAGTACCCGGCTTGTGAGGAGAACGACGAAGATTCGTCCGACATGGACCGAGTCGTGCACACTTCCGGTCGCTTTGGCCACGTGTTGGGCATGTGGGCCTTTAGTGGGACGCGAGCCATGAGTGACACCCTCAAAGAGGCCGAGGAGAAGAGTGTCGCCTATTTGCAGGCGGTCAAGAAGGGCTACGAACGACTCGCATCTCGAATGGGCGACATGAGGGACGGCTACCAGGAATGGCTCACTTCAAACTCGACGCAGGCTCACGACCATCACCGACAACAAAGGGAGACTCACTCGACGCCGGACAGTTGGTCGGATTTCCTACGTGCATTCAATCTGACGGATCCAGGCCTCGTTCTCGCCGTTTACGACTCTCTCGATTTCAACAAATTTGACAACAATGCAAGAATTGTGGCGGAAATTATTGTGACGCAAGATTTTGGCCCGGGCGAGTGGAAAGACGACGACAGCAAGGCTGGAATTGTCTCGAGCTCAGCGTCATCGCAAGCCTTGTGTTTCGTCGTGCATTTGTCCATTTTGCCTGTAATTTTCAATCAAGGGTAATACATTTAATATACAGTTTACTTAAAACACACACACCAAGTGCTTAATCAAGTTTCACAAGTACAATTTTCTAATCATTGAAACAGTTTCCAAATTTTGTTACACATTTTCTGATTGGCAAATTAAAGTTATAGCTAAGATATGCTAGCTAAAGAGAATATGGTCCTCATTCTTAGTGAATGTTCGGCTCGGCTTTCTCAAGAGTCTGACTTGTGTTGCTAAATTCTGCGAACAATTCTTTGTGCACGGACTTTGTGTGGTCCCAGTTGACAACGACAACTCAAATGCAGCAAAATGCAGTCGATTCCATTTGAGCAACAAACGAGCGGCTCACAACAGGCGAGAATGTTGCGGCCAGGCGCAGGGAAGCCGCCACAGCCATGACAAGCTGCCACCCCGACCACGTCCTCAAATCTCCACGCTGGGACGCTGCTGGCGTCTGCGTCTCCGATCGCAGCTGCCGCACTCACGGTCGTCCCCAAGACGAAAATGGCAGCCATCGTCACTGCCAAAACCATGATGAGTCTGCCAAACAACAGAAGAGAGCTGTCGATTCAAGGGGAACAGATCCAACTTCGACACGGTAGCTCCCTCCTTTGACGATAGCCGGATGAAGACTTTC
>JAQIYH010000102.1:0-13631 GCA_034700885.1 Paratullbergia callipygos | reverse complement strand
GTGACTTCAAGATTCAAAAGCAGAAATATTGCAGCCGACAGGGAGGAATTTGAGCCAAATAACTTGGGATACTTGGGAATAGTATTTGGAATTTTCCCCACGCACTTCGTTTTCGTCATGTATCATACCCATCACTCAGTACTCAGTACAGGGCTTAATTTGTCATTATCGTGGCGTGGCGTCTGTTTACTGAAAAGTCGTCCAATTGTGATTGAAAATCTACTTTGAGTGCCATTTTGAATCAATATCAATCCTTCATTTTTCAAACAAACGGAGGCTTTCGGTTTGTGGGTGATCATCTAGAGAGAGGAAGCTACTTTCAGTACAAAAATGATGACCAAGCTAGAGCAAGAGGTCATGGCACAAACTCTTAGGGCAGGAGCATCATGGTCCATCTTCCCATTCGATTGGCATCCAGAGACAAACAAGTTGTCACTCACGAAATCACACTTCAAATGGTTTGCGTACTATGCGTCGTTCGTCATGAACATCATCCAGTGTGCTTGTGCCATAAATGCTGCAATCAGATGGCCATACACAGCCAGTAGTATGGAGACAATTGTGGGACTGCTTGCGATTGGGGTGCATGCAACATTCCTGCTATCCCATGTGTTCAATATTTTGTGTTGGCTGACATGTCGGTCACGTTGGAACGAATTTTTGCAGCTTTCAAATCAAATCCAGTTGAACTGTGCAAGTAACGAAGTTCGAGCGAGAAATTCTTTTCATGCGCTTGTATTGAAGTTAGTCTTTATAGGACTTGAAATATCAATGGTCATGTTCGTGATAACATTGTTTCTAACAACCGGAAACTTATTTCATTTGGAATTTCTTCTTCGAGGCCATAAATCTAGTTTCTTGGAGGTGTTAGCGTGTCGCTATTTCGAGTCGCGTTCAGCTTTGCAAACAATCGCAAATGCTAAATTTTCAATTGGATTAACACATTGGTACTGTTCAATAACTTCACAAACCCTCAACAATCTGATCGAATTGGCGGGGCACGACCAAAGGCAAGCTACATTCAAATACCACGAAGTTGCGATTCTCAACAACTCGGTCAACATCACTTTGGCTAAATCTTTTTTGCCACTCCTTAAGACAGCTACAGAGTTCTTTGGTCCGGTTGGAATTGCCCTCTGCTTTCGCCTCAGCAGGAGCAACTCTTCAATTTTGGCTTTGTTAATGATCGCTTGTCTTGTTGTGACAGCCGCCATTTGTGAGTTTGCACCAATAGTTCTTTTTGCATCAGTGCAAACCTTATCAATGAAGTTCAAGAGGTCGTGCGTGGTCAAACATGCAGATTCAACTGAACACTCAAGCAAGTACAGCTTGATGATGACACGATCGATTCGAGAGCTTCGAGTCCGGGTTGGATCTTTTTACTTTGTCGACAGGTCATTAATTCTAACAATGATTAAGTTCAAATTCGAGGCTACAATATTTCTACTTTTGAATTTTGATTAGTCAACTGTTTAGTGTCTCGTTAGGTCAATCTATAAATTATGATTTTTGAAAGTTTAAGATCCTTCAGAATTCAGCATTTTCTCTCATTTTGTTCATTGAAGTAGTGTGGCAGCTTCCATCATCGCTGCATTCCCTTTGTCATTAAAACTACACAGTTAATTAAAAGGTTTAGGTTATCCCAGTATACATGTAGTACACATGCTAACATTCAATTCATTTCTCCTATGTACTCTTCAATTTAAAAAAGGTTAATATTTGTAGAATTCAAAGTCAAAATCGCAAAAGCAGAGTGTCTAATTAGATTGCTTTAAGTTCGACTCGAGTGTACCGAAGAATGTAGATCATGATTTGGGTATAAATATAAATTAAATTTTTCAGACGCAGCACGTGTGTCGTTTACAAGTTCAGCCATATTCATCAATTCATCCCCCGCAGTAGCAATGCTGTTATTAACAATTATTTTCCAGTTCGACAATTCCATTCCATTCCACTTCATTCCATTTGTGATTGAAAAATTAATTGCCATTTGGATTTTACCCTAGACAGCATAGAAACCCTCGGCATGCCAATGTCAATGATTTTTCAATTTTACTCGTATATTAAAAGTGCAAGGTGCTGAGCAACCAAGATTGTAACGCAATTCTTCTCTACAAAAGACAAGATTGTATTCTGAAACAAATATTTTCAATTGAAAACGGATTTTACGTTCCTCGCCTTGCTCACTACCGTCATCTCATTAATACTACAATCTAATTATCACGTTATCCTTTATTTACTACTTGCCAGTTGACAGGCCAGTCTTGTAAATCAATATCCATGTCCACGACTTTAATGCGCTTCAACAACCACAAATGCCAGCAAAGTCAATAGTGATTTAATTCGGTTCAAAATTCAAAAGCAGAAGAAATGTCGGGCTGAACGGGAGGAATTGGTTAATAGTAATTGGAATTTCCCTACGCACTTTATTTTCGTCATGGACCCCCAGCACTGAGCAGTGAACTTAATTGCCATGATCGTGTCGTCTCGTTACTGAAAAGTCGTCCCAATTATGATGGAAAACTAAAGAATCTTTTCCATTTTCAAACATTTTGAAACCCATTTTGTACCAATACTCATCTCTTCATTTTTGAAACACAATTCAATGCAAGAATGTTGAGCAAGCTAGAACAAGAGGTAATGGTAGAAATTTTGAAAGCAGGAGCTTCACGGTCCATCTTCCCATTTGATTGGCATCCAGAAACAAACAAGTTGTCGCTCACGAAATCACGCTTCAAATGGTTTCAGTACTATGCGTCGTTCGTCATCAACATCATCCAGGGCGCCTGTGTGATGCATGCTACAATCAGGTGGCCATACACAGCAAGCAGTATGGAAACAATTCATGGAGTTTGCGATTGCTGGACATGTTACCTTCTTTTTCGCACTTGTTTTGAACATATCATTTTGGTTGACCTCTCGGTCACGTTGCAACGAGTTTTTGCAGCTTTCAAATCAAATCCAGTTTTGCTTTTCAAGTAAAGAAGTTCGACCTGGAAATTCACTTTATGTGCAGGTGTTAAAGTTACTCTTTATAGGACTTGAAATATCATTTGTCATTTTCGTGATAACAATGTTTCTGACGACTGGAAGCTCGTTTCATTTGGAATTTTTTCTTCGAGGCAATCAAGCTACTTTCTTGGAGGTGTTTGCATGTCGATATTTTGAGTCTCGCTCAACTTTGCAAACACTCACGAGTCTCAAATTTGGCATTGTCTAATGTGTTGGTACTGTTCAATAACATCACAAACCCTCAACAATCTGATCGTATTGACGGGACACGATCAAAACAGAGCCATATTCAAATACCTCGAACTTGCAATTCTTAACAACTTGGTCAACAATACTTTGGCTAAATCTTTTCTGCCACTTCTTAAGACAGTTACAGAGTTCTTCGGCCCTGTTGGAATCGTCCTCTGCTTTCGACTTAGCAGGAACCATTCTTCAATTCTGGCCCTGTTAATGGTCGCATGTATTGTTGTGAATGCCACCATTTGTGAGTTTGCACCAATCTTTCTTTTTGCGCAAGTGCAAAGCTTATCAAAGAAATTCAAGATGTCGTTGATGGTCAAACATGCAGATGTGACTGAACACTCAAGCGAGTACAGCATGATGATGAAAAGATCGATTCGGGAGCTCCGAGTCCGAGTTGGATCTTTTTACTTTGTCGACAGGTCATTAATTCTAACAATGGTTAAATTTAAGTTTGAGGCTACAATATTTCTGCTTTCGAATGTTATTTAGTCCACTCTTAGTTTATTGTCTTTTGAGTGTTTCCAAAAGAAAGCAGCCTGTCTAATTAAATTCCTTCAAATTGGAGGCGTTGTGTACTGAAGAGAAGAACTTCGAATGTAAGCTAAGAATTAAGATGAGAATATAAATTAGATTTTTCCAACGGCTACGCATATCACGTACAATAGAACCTTCATCATCCGTACACAATAGCAGGACTCTTATCATTTCTAGTAGTGTCAGAAGACTTTTCAGTTCCATCCAATAATTTTCATCCCATTTTTGATTGAAAATAAATCGATACACCAACAATCAACAACGACGAGCTGGTCGTTTGAAATTGATTCTTTGAAATGAAAACGGAGTTACATGTGTCATGCCGTGCCCGTGATTGCACGTGAATAACATTTCTCTTTTGGATACTTTCCTATGCGACTTTGGGAACTTGTATTCTAGCTCCAAAGAGAACTAGACAGTTAGTGTGTGATGATTGAAAATGTAACGAATGCATAAAATGTCTCTTTGACACTTGATCTGGCCAGAATTTAGAGCAGAATAATTCATACTTTTTTCATTCAAAACATAATAATGTTCACGCTTGCACATCGCAAGATTTATTACTACTTGCAAAGCATACTGCAGCAAATCTTCACATTGTCACGAACGCTGAGCGTAAATAAAACTTTCATTGTAATTTATATCAATAGCGAAGCAAAGGAGTCAATTTATTTTGTAATCGACATTTTCAACCTGGATAATGAAACAAGAGCAAACGCACGCACACATCAACCACTTGCTCTAATTTTGCTTTATCTGTGTAAGCTAATTTATCGATACCAAGAAAAAGCAGTGAGTCAGCTTCATGATTATGATGATGATGATGTACTATACAAGGAATCTTCTACTTCAGCTTTATCATAAAACAAACCAGCGTCAACTGACTTCTGACAACTCACTTATATCTGTGTAGCTGTGCATTGTGCAAATGCAAATACTTTGTCAGAATAGTTCAGAATCAAAATCTCTGCACAGGATTGATGCTTTCATCATTTTCTACCTTGCCAAATTAGTAAATTAGTGGAAGGAGAGAAGTCTGTCATTGCAAAACTGACAGCTCGTAAAGAAAAGCAAGTACAAAATTAGGTGAGTATTTAATAAAATGTCATTAACCTGCAATTCTACTCACTAACTAAGTTTTCATTGTAGCACATTGATTGATTTCTTTTCATTCGTACTCAAACTCAAACCAAAAACTGATTCCAATTCAACCTTTTTTCTACAGTTTTGGACATCAGAAGACAAAAGTGAAGTGACGTACATCATGTCGAGGATAAAAGAAGTGTATCAGAGAAGATCAATCTCAACTGACTCGTCAAGCAGTGGGGAAGACGAGCTAGTTGTTAACTTGCAACAACTTCGCCTTTCTCGTGGTGGTGCAAATGAACCTTCAACTGTTACCAAGTTTGAAGACATGGGTCTCAAGCAACAACTATTGAAAGGCATCGCTAGCTACGGGCTTGAAAAGCCTGTTGAAATTCAGCAACTGGCTATAATTCCTGGAATTAAAAAGAAAGACTTGGTTCTCCAGGCCCAGTCTGGTATGGGAAAGACTGCAGCAATGGCCACAATTCTGCTGCAAAGAGTGAAATCAGAAAAGTCCACTTGTCAAGCAATGGTTTAGTTCCCACTTGGGAATTGGGTAAACAAGTTGGCGATGTCATTCGCAAAATTGGGCAATACATGAACATAAACATTAAAGTTTGTACTGGTGGAACTGGAAAAACACGTGAACAAGACGCTGAATTGAGGAGAGGTGGCACTCAAATTATTGTCGGTACACTGGGAAGACTAGCGAACATAATCAGGCAAGAAATCATTGATCCATTGGCATTGAAGATATTTGTGGTCGACGAGGCTGACAAAATGTTGCTGGATGGATCGTTCAGGAGAAATATGCAACGCGTACGTATTTTATTCGTATGCATGCACGTTTAATCCTTATACACATTTCCGTTATGACAGCTCAGCAGATGTGATTTTTTTTGTAGATATTTTCATCAATTAATGGAAGCGCACAAGTGATTTTGATGTCAGCAACAATGCCCAAGAGAGCTCTAGCATACGCTGGACAAATCACGAACAATGCTGCGAGATTCCTAATGAAGGAATATGAATTGACACTGGAAGGCATTCGAGAATTTCATACTGAAGCTGGCAACGACAGTGCCAAGGTGGACACATTGTGTGACTTGTTGACTGTGTTCAGTCAGAAGCATACACTTATCTTTTGCAATACTCGTGAGCGTGTAAAAAAGTTGTTTGAGTTGCTCGTCGACCGTGGACTCACTGTGGTATCTTCCATTGTAAGTGCACCCTTGTACAAAATGTGAATGCATTTAGTCATTAAAGTATTCCTTTGTCTTGCACGTCTTGTCTGAACTGAAAACTGATGCTTGTACTTTTCATTTGTAGGATGGCAAAAAGGAGAAACAGGAAAGGTCAAACGCACTGGAAAGTTTTCGTACATCAGCAACAGGTGTACTGATCACATCTGATCTACTTGGTCGTGGAATTGATGTTCAACAAGTTTATGTTGTCATTAATTATGATCTGCCAACCAAAGCTGAAGAATATATTCATCGAGTTGGCCGAGCTGGACGCCATGGCCGAAAGGGAGTTGCCATTACATTTGTGAAGGAGCAAGAGTTGCATCTGCTAGAAAAATTGGAATCTTTCTATGATACAGAAATTCCCAAGTTGCCTGCCGACTTGTCACAGTTGTTGTTGTAAATTTTTTCAAATATTCGAATGAAAGATTCTTTCTATTATTATCACTATTTAATTTAACATTTGATTGCTGCAAATTGGTACTGTGAAGTGTGAATTCACTTTTGTCATATACTAAAAAAGAAAGAATTGAAATGGCCATGTTATGTTATGTTATGCTATGTTAAGCTTTATTGTCTTGAATGGTCAACATTAATACTTTGCTTGCCATTATGTTAATCATTAATGTTATGCTTATACTAATACTTCGCTTGCCTTATTATTGCGTTATATTGATTGGAATATTCTATATACCTTGGTGTATCATCAGCAATCTGTTTTAATAAATTACTGTGCTTATTAAGCTCTTCTTTATTGTTACATGCTGTAGACATTCAGAATTCTGCTTGCAACTCATACGTCATACAGTCAATTTTTTCAGTAGCATTTCTATGAGAAAGGCTAAAGTAGAGGAACATGCACAAGTTGTGTGGACCAGTTAAAGAATTCTAAACACTTCCATTCCCATAGGGTTTGGGGAGTCCACCTACGAGCGATCTTATACGAAATTGCCGATTGCTGATGCCGATTTCAATCTGTCATTAGAATCAATGCACTCTTGAAAGATGGTACTATGTCCCATTTTGCATCCATAGCCAAAGTGTGAGTTTTGTTTCCGTGTTCCACAGACTCCTCATAATATAAATTATAAATGCACCGATGGCCGAAGAACGTTTCTATTGACATACTTTGTTGGAGCAGCCCACATGTGACCGTGCCGCACACGGACAGATAGTTATACTGCATTTATCTCAATCAAAGCAAAGTTTTACCGCATGATGATGACCAAAATCAGGCATAATGATGTGAATAATTTCCGGATTGTACTTGTCGTTTTAGTAAGTATTTGCAATATATTGTACTATCACAATATCCAATGGAACGGCGAATCAGAGAATCAAAATGAATTCAACAGTATGGGACTGGAAAATGGGCTCAAATACAAGCTCACTTACAGTTAATTTAAAATTGATCTATAGTAATATTACTGCAGTCAGTTTGGATTACAAAATAGGGCATAAAAATATTGACAACTACAACTCTGTAACATCGTTCGAGATTGAAATCTAAATAGATAACAATGACGCTCTTGATCGATTTGACTTTTTATTGTTTTTTTTGTAATCATTTTAAGTTGCATGTTGTTGTTGCAAGTATAATTAAATGTTTCTTGGCTTGAATTGTGGTTTCAAAGAATTAAGGATTGTTATCTTTTTGCAGATTTGTAATTGCATTGTCTGAACATACTAATACTCTAACGAGATGTGGTTCCATGTGCAAACTTGAGATTCAGGTTGGGCTATCTCAAATCAGAGACCAACTATAACTCTTTCAACTATTCTTAAATGTGCACACGAATCATGCAGCGGTATTGAAACTGAAAATGCATGTAGTGCATGAGGAGAAATGGTTTCGGTGTATCGATTATCGATTCTCATGAATTTCACACTCCTTGGAATACAATGGCAGTTTGGACAGTGGTAAAGTGATACCAGGCACAACGACAAAGAAAGAAGGCTAAGAAGGATAATGCAATAACGATAACGAATCTCATTAGGGCCTTCTCATTAATACTACAGGGTTAATTACCAGGTTAACCTTATGCTTGTCAGTCTTTCGTATACAGTCTGTATTCTAGCATTCAATCCACTTTAGTGCATTTTCCAATTACAAAAGTCTCCAATTTATTTGACTTTAAAGGTTCGAAGGCAGATAAGTTGGAGTCGATGGGAAGTCATTTACAACACAATAGAAGGAATAAGGAATCGGGCATAATTAATAGGAGTTTTCCCATGGGTTCCGCTTTCATATTTGTACCCATCGCGCATAGCCGTACTTTTGATCTATTTGCCTAACTTGTATCCCAAACAATAGTGGCCGCCTTTCTTTTCCTGGAAGCCCGTCTCTCTCGTCCGGTCTGGAGTTCATTCAGCGGTTGCAATTCTATCTGGAAACTATTTTGAACCAAAGCTTACAATATATTTTCTACAAAAAATGTTTAGCAAGGTGGAGCGAGAGGTCATGGCAAAAACTCTGAGGGCAGGTGCATCATGGTCCATCTTCCCATTTGATTGGCATCCAGAGACAAACAAGTTGTCACTCACGAAATCATGCTTGAAATGGTTTGGGTACTATGCGTCGTTCGTCATGAACATCGTCCATTGTGCATGTGCCATAAATGAAGCAATCAGATGGCCATACACAGCGAGCAGTATGGAAACAATTCTGGGACTGCTTGCGATTGCGGTGCATGTATCCTTCATTCTAGCCCTTCTTTTCAATATATTTTGTTGGCTGACCTGTCGGGCACGTTGCAATGAATTTTTGCAACTTTCAAATCAAATAGAGTCTTGTTGCACAAACAAAGAGATTCAAGCCAGCAACACAGCCAAAAGTACGAATTCACTTCATGTTCTCGTGCTGAAGTTAATCTATACAGGAATTGACATATCATTGGTCATCTTCGTGATAACATTGTTTCTGACGACTGGAAACTCATTTCATTTGGAATTTCTTCTTCGAGGCCATGAAGCTTGTTTCTTGGAGGTGTTAGTATGTCGATACTTTGAATCCCTGTCAGCTTTGCAAACAACCATAAATGTTAAATTTGGTCTTGGACTATTGTATTGGTACTGCTCATTAGCTTCACGAACGCTCAACTGGCTCAACACCTTAATCCTACTAAAGGGACACAATGAAAGACGAGCCATATCCAATTACCACCAACTTGCTATTCTTCACAACTCGGCCAACAATACATTGGCTAAATCTTTCCTACCACTCATTAAGACAGTTACAGAGTTCGTCTGTCCTGTGGGAATTGTCCTATTCTTTCGACTTGCCAGGAACAACACTTCAGTTGTGCCTCTGTTATTGATCGCGTTGATAGTTGCTACTACCACCATTTGCGAGTTTGCCCCTATTGTCCTTTGTGCGTCAGTGCAAGCTTTATCAATGAAGTTCAAAGAGTCGATAGTGGTCCAACAGGGAACAGAGTACAAGACCCACATCATCATGATGAAGAGGGCAATTGGCGAGCTTCGGGTTCGAGTTGGATCTTTCTATTTTGTCGATCGGTCATTAATTTTAACAATGATCAAATTCAAGTTTGAGGCTACAATATTTCTACTTCTCAATTTTAATTAGACTAATTAGACAGACCAGTGTTTATCTTTGTCAATGTTCCCATTTCAGTTGTAATTTGGCGAATCATTTTTGTCTCCGGAGCACATACTAGTGGCTTTATTTTCTTGTGAAGAAAAATAAGTGGAGTAGGGTCCAATAAATATAGTTGGGCCAACAAAAACCATCCTTCTCCTTCTAACCTCAAAGTAGCTGACATTTGTCAAAAACTCCGATTTTATTAACAAAGACCAGTAATTCATGTCATGTATATGCTTCAAATTAATCAAGTGCATTATTATTGTTAAGACGAAACCAAAGGCACAATAACTTTCGGTCTATTGCAAAATGGCACAATTGGATGGCAAGCCTGGAGAAAATTCAAATCGATACAATACAAAGCTGATGAAATGAAAGGGGCATACATTTCTTCAATTCAGTCGCAATTTCTCCCAATGTTTTAGCTCAATGTTACAGTTCACTTTCAATCTCAAACACTAATTTTTAAATTCAATTCCAACATTGAAAAGCAGTGTCTGATTAAATTCCGTTCTACGTGGCCGAAGAAAGTCCGCCGTGATTGGGGTGACGTATTGAGGCAGAATATAATTGGAGGAATTTAGAGAGAATTAAGAATTTATACTTCATTGTCCAACACCAGAACATCTTTCTTACACCTTCGAGCTTCGAATCCCATTTCCAGCAGTATTTTCTTTACGCTTCACATTTCACATGAAAGCTTATGCCATATTACCGCTTGCATGACATTAAAAACCAACACGAGAGACGCGAGGCAGTTTTGACAAATAATTGGAATCAATATGAACCTCAACTTCAAACCATCAAAGTTTTAATTACAAAGCAAAACAAAGGAAAGAATTTATTTATCATGCATTGATATAGTTGAACTGCTGTTGAACCATGAAACAAAAGCAAGAACACTTCACTGCAACAAACGGTACCGGGACGTTCTAATTTTATCAGTAGTACTAGACTATCAAGTAAAGCAGATTACAAATATTTGTGCAGTATGCAAATATTCAACTTAGGACTGAAACTGATAAGGACTAAGGACTGATAAGGACTGACATTGAATCTGTACTGCCAGCATAGAAAAGCTAGTATGTGTATTAAATAGGTGTTCTTACATTTAAGCAGACATTTACATGTAAGGATTTAAGTTCATTTAAAGTTTTGCTTTGGGTCTGCGCGTTTTATACACATTCATATAAATAACGCACAAATTGGTAAAATTGTTTCATTTACTTCCTAGAGCAGTGGAAGCTATAAACGACTCAAAAGAGTGACAAGCATCATGCCAAGAAAGCTCAAAATTAAAGCTGTATTTCGGAGGAGGTCAATATCAGCATCCAATGGCCCCGTCACTACTGACGGGGCCATTGGATGCTGCCGTAGACCAACTTCGACTTTCACGTGATGGTGAAAATATGCCTACGACCAGGTTCGAAGATATGGGGCTTAATCCTCAACTGTTGAAAGGTATCTTGAGCTATGGACTTGAAAAACCTGCAAAAATTCAACAATTGGCCATAGTACCGGGTACTTTTGGCAAGGACTTAATCATGCAGGCTCAATCAGGCATGGGCAAGACAGCCGCAGTGGCTATCATTCTTCTTAACAGAGTGAACCCGGAAAATCCAGCTTGTCAGGGAATGGTCTTACTTCCAACTAGGGAACTGGCGCTACAAGTCCGTGATGTTATCTCTAAGATTGGTCAGTACATGAATAACATTCACGTAGAAGCTTGTATTGGTGGCACCGGCCAGTCCAACCGCCAGGATGAGGAGCTACGCAAAGGTGGGGCCCAAATAATTGTTGGTACTTTGGGGCGACTCAATAACATCATCGACGAGAAAGTCATTGATCCGTTGGCACTGAGAATGTTTGTAGTGGACGAGGCCGATAAGATGTTGGTTGATGGATCCTTCAGGAGAGACGTTAAAAACGTGAGCCACCTACCTAGAAACGAATTTCTACTATTGTTCTTTTGGATCTACAGCTTGAGTATTTACTTGCAGATCTTTTTCAAAATTAGCGGACAAGCTCAAATGATGTTGATGTCGGCAACAATGCCGGAAAGAGCACTGGCATATGCTGGACAAATCACCCGAAGTGCAACTCAAATTCTTGTGAAGCAATACGAGTTGACATTGGAGGGCATTCAACAATTTCATGTAGAAGCTGGAAATGATGACAGTACAAAACTGGAAACATTGTCTGAGCTACTGCCTTCACTAGACAAGAAACACGTCCTTGTATTTTGTAACACTCGTGACAGAGTCAGAATGCTTTTTACGAAGCTAGTTGAACGGGGTGTCGCAGTTGCTTGCATTGTAAGTGGATGTGTAATTTCTCTGAAGGTACCCATTTAGCATTGCTTTGTATCTTTCCCTTTAAATTGAACCTGTCCTCTATTCGCATTGCAGGACGGCTTGAAGCCACAAGCGCAGAGATCCGCAGTACTGGAAAGATTTCGTACATCACAAACACGTGTTCTAATCACGTCTGATCTTCTTGGTCGTGGAATTGATGTGCAACAAGTTTATGTGGTCATCAGCTACGATTTGCCAACAAAGGCTGAAGAATACATTCATAGAGTTGGTCGAGCCGGACGTTATGGACGTCAAGGAATTGCGATTACATTTGTTGAGGATCAAGAGTTGTACTCGCTTAAGAAATTAGAAGAATTCTATAATACAGAAATTCCAAAATTGCCTGCCAACGTTTCAGAGTTGTTGTTGTAAGTAAGCTTCTCCGTCCAAAACTCCGAAAGACAAATTCATTGCCATTTATTGAGACGAACAATCAAATATATTATTCTTAAAATATGAAATGTGCTTATTCCAATGTGTGCCAATAGCATACTAATTTTTTCACAATAAATTACTCAGAGATTATCTAATGAGAGAGACTCATTTCTTTTTACCTCCGCTTGTATTGGTCAGGTGCAAGCGTGGAAGATTTTACCCACTACATATTGAACCAATATTTCAAGTGATATTTCAACCAGAAAACCTAAAATGGACAAACCTGCACAAGTTGTATAGACCAGTAAAGGAATTCTAAGCACTTCCATTCCCATTGGCTTTGGAGGATCTGCCTGACGAGGGATCTTAAACAAAATTGCGGATGCCGATTTCGATCTGTCATCAGGATCAATGAACTCTTGAAGTGAGGGCACAATGCTCCATATTGCTTCCGTAGCGAAATCGAAAGTCTGTTTCCACATTCCATAGATTCCTGATTCTATAAATGCATTGATGGGCTGAAGCATCTTTCTGTAGACATAATTTGTTGGAGCAGCCCAAACGTGTACAGATATGAAAGGGTTTGCTGGTCCATGATGAACTATTTGCTTCTGTTTAGACAGTGTGGCACTTATCACACGCGGAGATACGGTTGCTGAAATTCCTTCTATCAATGCAAAGTTTGGCGGAATGACAATATTTCCAGCAGTGGTGTTCAGTGGTGTGCTCTGCATAATACTCTGAACAAATGTGCTGTAATCCTTTTCGTACATATTGTGCACGTACATTATTGTACTCGTGATAATGTGACAATGACGGCATTCAATATTAGATGCTTTTAAATATTCTGGAATAAAAATTCGCTCCGATGCTCCAATGTGAATGGGTGCATCGACCACGCTTGTGGAGAATATGTCAAACTGACTTCTGGCAAGTTCCAGAAGGGAAATTGGTACCCGTGGTATGACATCTTTTGTCATGAGTGATGCAAGAATCCCAGAGTACCCATTTGAGATAACAATAGCTACCATGAGCCATGCACCGAAAACAAACAAGAAACGAGTCTTGACATTTCCGAGCTTGAAACCCTGGACAAGCAGTGTCCCACACAACTTGAGGAGAAACAGTGCGACACTTGCAGGTGACCTTTCTTTTTCCCGGTGAACTGCATAGAAGGAAACG
>JAQIYH010000101.1:0-13637 GCA_034700885.1 Paratullbergia callipygos | reverse complement strand
CGTGAACGCTGGGGAACTGCTGGAAATGTACCAGCGCAAGGGAATGGGAAACATTTCCGTGAACGGTGTGCCAGGCATGAATTTCCAAGTCATCGCCCTTGAGTTCAAGTCTGAGTGGGTCACCGGGCTCGGAAATTGGCGCCCGTACGCTGGTGCAGTGGCGCCAACAAAAGGCCCAGGTTTGTTCCAGACCGAGTTCACCATCGGCGACAGTGACGGCCAGTCTGACACGTTTCTGGACATGCGTGGCGGGGGCTGGCACAAAGGTGTCGTGTTTGTGAATGGATTCAACGTGGGGCGCTATTTCAAAGCCGGGCCGCAGCAAACGCTTTATGTGCCCGCACCCATCTTGCGGGTTGGCACCAACACCGTGACAGTGTTTGAGCAACTGGAACCCGGAACCAGCATCCAGTTCTTAAATCATCCGATCTTGGACCAGAATGACTCGGGATAGTGCTTCAAGGATTGAAGTGGGCAGAACCCAACAGAAACAGTTTGCCTTGCTTACTTATTTTCCTGCGCCACATCAGCACAGCCGCTGGCTGGCCTTCTAATAATTTATGCGGTTCAACCATTTGCGTGTGCCGATTGCCGATTATTTTCAGAACATCATGTAGGTTTCATTTAGTCATTAGTGCTGACGCCCCAGCACTTCCGTCTGAATAAAAATTGGTTCCAGGCCGCACCACTGATGGACCGACAATTGACTGAGTGAGAGCAGGCTCTGATCATTTACAGTCCTCGAAGCTCGTGCTTGACACCACGGTCAACCTTTAGCACTGAAGTTCCACTCATTTTTGGAGCTAGTTATATTGGTTTCTCGTTCTGGAAAACGGTGAAACTCCCATTGTCTGCTCTGGCACACGTTTTCTTGAGTTGGATACCATAGTGCCTGGCGTACTCCATCCGCATGCCGGATTGCAAGGCGGAATCCAGAAGCAACTCCACAAATATACCAGATCTGCGCGGGACAAAAATGTCCTCTCGTGCTCGTCACTGTCGTTGTCGCCACAAACGGTCAAACTTATTGTGTATGGACTAGCTACAGCTGCGTGTACGACGAAGACTGCTGCAGTGGACATTGTTTCGCACTTCCGACTGAAGACATTGGTTTTGTACCGACTGGCGTTTACATGTGCGTACGCCAGTAGTGTGTTGTACAAGCTGTTGAAATCAAACCCTGGGGGGTCTCAAAGTTTAAACCACCCGCGGCGCCCTTTGTGATGTGCCGACAAAGGTTTAAACTACTCATGAGGCTTCACGCCCCATGTGGGGTTTAAATCAACCTTCAGGCGTTTTAAAAACATACAATGCATTTGTCAGGTGAGGTGATTCATGATCAAGCTTGTTGTGTCATGATGTATAACTGTCAGGTTGCAGGAAAACAATCATGCCCAGACATCGTGAGGAGAAGAAAAGTATGTAAGAACCGGTTGGCCTTGAGTCAAGAGAGGGGAGACTCAAAAACGCTCGACTGCATTCCTCAACTTCTTCATCTCTCGTTTAAAAAAGTTCAGGCATGTGCTTCACTTTCTCTACTGTGCTAGGATGTGAGTACTCTTGCGCGTGTGTATTGTGAGAAATTCTCCATTCCTCTCGTTCTATGCCATGCCAGAATGCATGTAGCCTTAAGTGTACATTCATGTTGAGACATGAAAAAGCTGCATATTATGCTAGTCTCACTTCTCGTAGACTGTACTTGTATTAGTACACGTACTAAGGCTGTGTACTTATTTGTACATACTTGTGTTGTTGTAGTATTACGTAGGACATGCATCAGTACGCAATGCAACCCGGCGACACAAAGGCCACGACTTGGAATATCAAGGACGAGATGTGCAAATTTCAAAATAATTGCGAAAGTAAATAGGTCCATAACCATGATGATGAATTTTGCAAAAATTCAAGATGGCGTCGGCGTGACATACTTTGAAATAAGTTTAATTTTCCAAATCTCCGCACCACGTCCGCTTCGGAAATGTCCAATTTTTATTACCGGACGCAGATTCTAATTAAAATTAGCATAAAGTTGACCTTTGACCTTTGACCTATATTACTTACGGAAACGCTTAGTATATTCCTCATTCCCTCACAAAGCCCAGAATTTAGCATTTTCTGCACATTTTGTCTAGAAGTTTCAGAAAATCTGTCATCGAAATCAACATGTTGGGAGGAAATTTAAATTTTTGAGACGAAAATTACAATCTCGCGCAACTCTCATAAGGATAGCATGGGAAATTGTTTTCTAGTCGTCGCCAACATTTCACCCTCCTCCTCAATTTACTATTCCTCCTCCCACGAAAATCAGATAATTTGTAAATATTTTCATTCAAAGCGGTATAGTGTGCAAAATAGGAATGTTGCTCGGCTGCAGGTTGCTCGGCTGATTTTCCACCTGTCATCCCCAGTGACACGACTTGCGCCTCAACGGTCAAACAGGCCACTACCGTGGATTTCCTCAAGGCATCCTCCCGTGCTGCTACAGTTGTGGCAATAACAACCGGTGCACTTAAATCAATAATCACGGCACTCATCTTTTGAGTACTCGCGTTTGGATGGGGGAATAAAATTTGAATATGGCCAACATTTTTAATTTCATCTCCAAGTTGGTCACGACTTGGATCTTTTTATTCAATTCTTTATCTGTAGACTTTCTACAGTCCTAAGCCTACCTACTCAATAAATAAGTTTATGTGCTTGAAACCAAGCCAACCGAATGGATGGCTCATTTCCTCGACCGAGGTCGATTTGACCGCTGACGTTCTTAATTGCTGAAACAACCCAAATAACCATTAGAAAGTAGTGACTCGAGTGAGACCGATAGCACATCTCAATGGATGACACCGACATCAGCCTCGCGGAATAATTCCCAGCAGGTACATTCAGCGCGTCACATTCTTCAAAAAGGTCTGGTAACTGTGGTAAGCATGAATTTGTGCAGCGCGACCACGATTGATTAAGTTATTGCGTTGGCAAGAAATCTTTGGAGTTGCAGTTTTGTGAGCCATGTGTGACTTTGAACTCAAATTCTACACTTTATTTCACTACCAATATTATGTACAACGAAATATTCCCAACATCTTAGTGACTCTACTTCCGGAAACTTGAAAATGCAACACGTGCATCTTGGGAAGGTGAAACTGGATTTCTGTTTGACTTCAAGTTCAAGTTTATTGTCAAATATTACTATTATTATTACACAATAGTTACGATTGTACAATAGCAAAAATTGCAAAAATGACACAGGTGAAATGAGCTATAAACGTACTAACTCGTACAGTAAATAACTCTCTGGGTATTTCCTCAAAGAGTCTGAATAAAAACACTACACTCAAACATACAAAAAGTTTAGTAAATACGGACAATGATTGAAGAATTGCTGTATGGACTAAAAATTTCATTTTCTAATACCTTTTCTTAGCTTGAGCACAAATGCCCGCCGTCAAAGCTCGTGTGTGCATTTGTTGACTTGCTACCAAATAAGCGTAGATTTAAAGATCCAACTGCCATGTTCGGACGTTCGGATACGTTGGATTAACCTACAAAAGACTAATAGATTAATTCTTTGACCTGGACATGACCAGCAAGCTGACCATATTCGTTGTGATGAAGGCGAGCATTTCCAAAAACAGCATTTTTGACTTTAGGCGGAAGAAGCTGCTCACGTGAATCTGAACTGGGGCACATGAAGCACACACTCGTTTGTTCTGCTTGTCTCGAAGGTAGGGGCCTGACTCCTCACTCACGGTCGTCCCCTCGTAAACCATCCAGAACAGACCAATGATGCATGTCGAACCGATTGCGAAAAATCCCGCAACGGTTGCCGGATTGGCGGCGCCATGAATGTGCAAAATCATAGGAGTCGTAAAAGAGAAGGTGACATAGAGCAACATGAAGGTGAAGAGGACTGTGAGAATGAAGCTATTGCTGTGACCAATGCAAGAAAGCACTTGATTTGCTCTGTACGCAAGCAGTCCATCTGAAGCTCCGCTCGGGTCGGAAGTCTCGGAAAATTCCCGCACACGTTTCATGGCCAGAGCAAATGTAACGAAATGAAACTGCGTCGAGATGACGTAAAGCGTGCAAATGGACTGTTCAAAGGCGAACCACCAACAAAAGTGAATAAACATCAGCGTCTGGAGGAAGGCAGACTCAACCTGAAACGCTTGCCAGAGAATACCCAGCCGAAACATGAGCCACTCACCAAACGAAAGCAGCGGCATAATGCTCACAAGGAATGCGATTAGAGTGAGCAGTCTAAAATTCAATGCGGGTGGACTTTTCCCTGCAAGATGACCGAAAGTGGATCAGCATGAATTTTAGGTTAAGCCAGGAAAAGAAGTTTGACAACCTGAGGCTTGGTACTCATGTAGTAAGGCTAATGCTTGACTTACCGAGTTGGATGCAGACTTGAACAGTTGCCTGTATGAAGAAACGCCAATTCTCATACGCGAAAAGGTTGTTGGACTCCAGCAACGTCATCTTGACGAGGTACAAACTCCAAAGCGTGGAGTGAAACAGTTCAGTGTAGAATGCAGCCTCACTTTGGGTGAAGTAGAGAAGGAAGCTCCACATTCTCCAACCCATAAATATTTTGGTGGCAATAGAAACCAACACCAGTACGACTTGTATTTTGAAGTGATTGTTGTACTCAATTGTGATGGTCGAACCGGACTGATTCCAGTGAACTGGAAATGCTTGTGAGAGTCGATATGGAATCGAGATGTAGAGAAGAGTTTTCCTCACTCCAGCTGGAATACAGTGGGCTGGGAAAGCCGCCCGCTGATTGTGCCCCGTCCATGACCGGGTTGGAATGAGCGTCAGTAACATGTTAGCAAAACTGGACATTGTCGTTTCGAGTTGCATTGGTGGTACGTGTCAATTGTGCAGAAACCAAAGTGAGACTGAATAGAGTTAAACGTTGACGTTCAAGATTTAAGTGCAACATGCCTCCGAGCCCCTGTGTTCTATCGTTTATGATGTGATCTCTCTGATAAATATGTTAATTGAGTTTTTCTGAGGTGTAAAACCAAAGAAGACAGCTGAAAATTGCATGTCGGGGGCACTTAACTTCCATTAAACTTTTAGTATTTTGACAGAGTGGAATTTATTGATTGTTTGCAAAGCGTGCGGTGAGGTCGTTTCCTCTGCGCGATTTCGTATTTTGCAATCAAAGATAGAACCTCGTTCCAGGCTTCTAATTTTTTAATGAGCTGCGCGACTTGCGAAACGAGGCTGTTAAGCTATCTACAAAGATTCGCTTGACAGAAATTATGCCACCAAGCCTTATGCGCAATTTAACTGACATCTGAAGTCAGAATCAGGCACGTGGAATCGCCGAATTTTCATTGTTTTCGCATGGAAATGGGATTGATTTTTTTTGCTAATTGCTTTTTGTACGAACCTTAAGGAATTGATCTTAATTGAGGTCCCGACCAATTACATATTCATTAGTTGTATTCAGCCATCTCACTATCAATTCTTTCTCCTGGGCATTGTGGGCGGGTTCACCATAATTGTCGCGAAGAATGCCAACATGTGCAGAAAAAACAGGCAACAACATTTGTCGGATGAATGCATCAAAGTACTTTATGTGCTCGATACGTGATGAATTCATGTACTTGGCCAACGAGTGGCCACCGCTCTTTGGAACCAGCGAATGCTGGTGGAATGCGCAGTTCCACATTAGATGCTCGCCTAGAGCTGAAACTCCAAGGGAGGGACAAGTAGGGGGCGGGACGGGCCAGCTATCCAAAACGAGTCCATCCGGGATTTTGGCTTAAGTACGACCAATGGGAGACCGTTGAATCTGCTGTACTGGAGTGAGTAGTTGACCCCTCGAACGAGACAGCGGAAGGACTGACCCACATTTAAGCCGGAAGCGAGGGGTCATATTTTAAACTCCACAAAGTGGAACCGAACAAGTTTCACCCGTTTAGATTTAGAGAATAGATGTTGGTAACTTTCATTTTAATCACAAATAGTGAGAGTACAGCAGCCTTCTTTATGTCCAGTAAGCTTCTGCATGTTGGTATAACAATAAGGCTGATGTCATACGAAATGAATGCACAGGACAAGTGCGCTAAAAATTAAAGACCTGACTGAGAATGTGTACTTGGTGGGCACTGCCGCCGCAGTCATTGGACAGTCACGCATTGGCTTGTATTCCGCCTGAATGCGTGGATACGACGTCTTGGCCACAGGGTGGTCTCCAGAACGATCACTCATGCACACTCCAACATGGGACTCGTGCAGGGACTTTTCCTGTAATTCAGTACGAAAATGGGGCGTCCAGTGCACATGTTCGTTCAACACTTCCGTGTACCGTTTTCCCAAGTATTCTTCAGGGGATGTGATGACTGCATCTTCGTACGGTGTGCCCCTACACCAACATTAACTTTTTCAGTATTCAGACGCATAAACACTGAAACTATCTCTTAATCTACCACTTGGAGTGCGTAATACGTACCGAGTTGCATTCTCAATGCCAAACATTTCAAACAGGTCTTCAATGGGGAATTCACTCCGACAGTCACGCAACTCAGCTCTTGGGTAGTACCAAAAGATGGCTTGGCACATTTCCTCTTTTGTTGCTGCAAGGAAACGTTAGGTTAGGTTCAAGTCTCGCTTGAGCAGCGAGAGGAGGAGGAGTGTGCTGCTGAGCTCTGCTGGCCTGGCCTGCCGTGGTGTTTTGACTGTGCTTGTGTGGTGGTTGGGTTCATGAGAAAGGTTGTTACCGACCGGGGTACACACCAGCTCGGTTCGGGGCATTCAGACTCTGGGCCCTGCTGCCGCATCGGCGGGGTGGCGGCGCTTCTGTCCTTTGGCGGGGATGTCGGGGCGACCGAGCTCCACCAGCCAGTGCTGTGGAGCTTGTGAACCTCTCTCTCCGGTTTGGTAAGTTTGGAGGGCCACCGATTGGGCAGGCACTCTGAAGGACCCAGAACCGGGCACCGGAGCCAAGGGAATCCGGGTTCCAGGTCGCCTGGGGATGCGCTACGTTAACCTGCAGCGGGCACTTCTAGTGCAGCGCTGCAGGGGCATATGGTGCCAATTAGCTGGCAGACAGCGGTAGGCATTTTTGCTGCTGCTGTGGCCAGACTTCCTTTATTTTAATTTTATTAATTTAACCATATTAAGGGCTGGGCCGTCTTTCAGACGACCGGCGCAATCTATGTGGACTACTCTCCTGTGTACTGCTCTGGCTTACCTGTGTGCCATGCAGTTGGGAGAGTAGTCTGCATACCCACAGTAAGCGAGACCGTGTATAGGAGTTTCTGCAATGTTCCCATAAAGTGGCCTTCGCGGATGGCTGAGACTCGACTCTCTATTCGCGTTCTCATTTGCCTCCCCTTATTATACATACATACATAGGTTAGGTTCGGTCAACTTATCGTACACAACTAACCTAAAACTTACAAAGTCCACCGATGGTCACGTCTCCACTCGCAAGTGTATTGTCGTACGTACATTCTAAGACAAATACATAAAATAGAAGACGATCAGTTGAAGCAGATTTGTGGTTAGGTTAGGCTATAAGTTTAGTTTATATTGGGTCATGTCCCCTACCGACAGAAAGATGATCACCCGGTTCAATTTTGAGTTTGTTGTGTAGTGGACGAGTTTGTTGAAAGTCAAAATCATACATGTCATCGTTGGCTACCCAGGGAAGCTCAGCACCACCTCGGAATTGTCGAAACTTCATTTTCCTCCCGGCCAAATGTGAATGGAGCATGACTGCAAACACGTTGATGCCAGTCTGAGGAAGGAAATTGGTCGTGCAGAAGGAATCACAGTGACCGACCGTTTGATAGCCGCTTGATGAAGGCGGAATTGTAAGGGAGATGGACGTGTGATGTGCGACCACCATGAGACCTGCGTCGTGCGCACGTAGCTGGTCAGTGTAGTACACAGTAGCCCCTGTTTCGAATTCTACACCACGTAGACCTTCAGGATTGTTGTAATGAATTTCAAACATGTAGTACTCCACAGGGCTTCCAGTTTCCCCAATGGGATACCCAATGTCCAAAGGAAGCGCCAGCATCTAAGTAAGTAAGTTTTTGTGTGGACCGATTAAGTTGTAAAAGACGTTATGTTTACCTAAGGTTAAAGATGAGGCTGTATTGGTGACGTACCCGACCACCCACTGCCCAATTGTAAAACATTGTCTGACAATGTGCTGAAGGTACGACGGGGTCTGGAACAAAACATTCTCCACCTTCCATCCCAACATATGGTCCGAAATATTCATCGAGGTTTTCCCCGTCTGGGGCAGTGCACCGGTAAATGTTGTAGTGGTGAGTGTACGCTCTAGCGGTGTCACTCTCGAGTTTTGGTTCAAACTTGAGACAGGACAAAGCAAAGAAGGTTGTTTAGGGGTTCGTAGGTCAACAAGCCAGCAGCAAGTAAGCCTAAAGTCACGTACTGCAACCACATGATGTTTGGATTCAAATTGAGGGCTACGATGAATTGTACACCAATACGTCGTATCCTTCTCGGGCATCACCATCGAGTGAACAATGTCATACCTGTTCAGTTGGGTCATGTCCCAGGGTGGGGTTTCGGGGTCAAGAGGTTGCACAGTCACGCCACCACGAGAAGAAACCCCGTGATACTCGACGGTGTCTGACACCCCATATGCCCAGATGAAGGATGTGGTGTCGTTCTGTTAGAATTCCACAGACGATTGCTAATTATTTGAGGAATGCTAATTATTTGACCTTTAATCGTTTAATTCACCCTTACAGTCAATGCTATGTCTTGGTCATCACAAGTGTCAACTGGTCGATAAAATACAAGTTCAGTGTGTGTCCCATTCTCAGACGCGTCCGTCAAAATCCAATCTTGCTGAGCGTCAATCACAGGCTGTGACGTGCCTGTGGCATGGCGATCCTGTGCAGAGTGCAGGGATTCCGTAGTATTATGACCAGTCGCCTGGTGCCCACAATTCTATTAAATGTCCTGTCAAGTGTGTCAAGTGAACATCTGTTACCGAGAAGTACGGGTTTCCGTCGGGGTACACTCCACCAATTACTATGTCCGCTCCAGGCATTCCACCGTTGGCCGAAATTCCGAATCCGACGAATCCAGTCGTTTTCACTGCAACTGTGAAGTTTACACGAGCTGCATCGTAGTCAATGTACCAGTCGACCACGTAATTGCCCTCAAGGTCAAGAATTTCGGACCGATGCTCAATGCTGCTGGTTTCGGTGGCGAGAGCTGCGCGGCAACATGTAAGCACCGTCAGTGCGGCTACCACTACGGTGGCGGTCACCATCCTGGACATTAAAATTCCTATCATGATGCTGAGGTTAGACCAGGGCAGAGAATGAGCTCTCATCCAAGCTCCAAACTGAACAAAATCCCAACAAAAATAGATATTTCTGTCACCACTGCGAAAACTTTTGACAATTGTGATTGATTGCGATTGATTGGATTGATTGTGATTGATTCATTAGATAAAACGAATTACCCGAAAGCTGGCTTCAATGATGGGAAATCCTTATCATTGAACAATGCACACGATTTGCATATGTGGGCTGAGTGGGTCTTCTCGTTGTTAGTTTGTTGGCTAGTCAACCAAGTTAAATGCCAAAATGCACGCAAATAGTTACTCAACATCGAACTGTACCAATCAAATGTGCGTGTTCAGTTTCCTTCATGTTTCAAGTACTCTATAAAGGGAGCGGCACATCCCCATGAGGCTAATACTAATACTAATGCTAACTTTTTTAGGTTGGGTTAGGCTACTAAAATTAATGTGAGTATCCCACACAGAAGGCACAGATATCATCAATCTCTTTGTCCATTCGACAAGACACGAAAGCTAGTCCAAGTATTGTGTCGTTTCTGGTAGAACTCGTCACCAATTGAACCGGTTGCAGGTTTTAAAAATAATGAGTTCATTTGCTTCACTTTGGCAATTGTGGAATTTACGCCCAGATTAAAGTCGCCGCCATTACGGAATACATGTTAGCAAAACAACGATCATTTTGGGTTGGAGTGAAATTGGCCAGATTGGATCACAGAAATAAGGGGAAAGAGAATCCTGGAACACGCGTTGTGTTTGCAAGGCAATGTTTGTCGCATGCTACATAAGGAAAAAAACTGGAGGAGGGTGGAACAATCTTTGGATCGTGACAACTGGAGGCACAAGAAGCAATCGGAACCCTTGGCTACACGCGATCTCCCCATTCTGTGACAAATTTAAGACGTACTCAAACTTCGGCTTGGCAGTTTGGCAGCTTACATTTGTTTAACTAATGAATCCTCAACTGCTCAACTTGCAAGTGACGAAACTTGAGTGTGAGTAAAATCTATAGTTTTGAGTTTAGCACTAAGTCGGGACTGTGGACCCTCTTAAACCTTTCCCTGTTGTCGAGGAAGTGGTCACTTCCTCCCATCAACTTACACCGAAGGGACAATGCACGGCGGAATGAAAAGTTCATCAAATCTTTCATGAATCCATTTTAAGGTCATGCACAGGCCAATCGGGTGCAGCTTCAGCCAGCTGGCAGCTGAAACGGGCCACGCGGGATCTGACCAGCGGTGGACGTCGTCGTCAAGGTCATAGTTGGGCTCCGTGTGAACCTCAGGCCACACTCTTGGCGTCAACGAGTGTCCTCATGACGGGCGGATACTCTCCATGGGTGAGTGGCCAGTTGAACAACCCGTACTTGGAGTCAAACCCAACACAATAGGTAAATATGCCAGCTTTTCAATTAAGATTAATGCCTTGGTAAATGCATGGTGCCTCACTTGGAACATCATCGCCCGCTCCGACGCCTCAACGTGCTCAGGGTCAGCCGGGTCCATTGGACCATTCCAACCAAATCCATTTGTGATTCCAACCACTCCACCCTGCGTCTGACGGAATTCTTGGTCATAAATGCGATATGCCAACCCATGCGACATGATGGTTGGATTGATCCAAAGGGGGTGCACGAAAGTTTTCAGTCCCAGAAAAAATAAAAGTCGTCAATTTTCACGAAACATCCAAAAATCATGGTACCGGGGCATTCTGACACATTTCATCTTTCCCATGCTGTAGTGCATGGCGGGGGTTTAGAAAGTTTTCTAAGTCCCAGAAAATAAACTCTCAGATTTACCTGAAACGCACAGAAATCATAATCTAGTGGCAGTGTGAGACACTTTTTGGTTCCCGTGTTATTAGCATGGCTTAGCCGGCAAGGCTAAGCCCGATCCAAACATAAATGTGACTTTCGTTCGGAGCGCGCCATGTGACACTATTTTCGTATCCTGTTCTATGGCAGGTCAATGTTTTCATCAGTTGTGGCTGTGGACTAATGTCCTTGTTAATTTTTGATGCAAAAGCTTATTCTACAACCATTGGGTGACCTATTCCGCTTGGCCAAATTTTCATGAACCACCTCCATTCTTCGCTACATTCATTTCTAACGCAAATTCTTGTTTTGGGGCTTTGGGGGTAAGACCAAGCCGCCTATTGCTATTATCACATGCAGTTCGGAAGTACTTCTATAATATAAAGTTTCATCGAGATTCGTCGGGAGGAGGACAACTTGAGGCAATAGAAGAGGTACGTCCAGACTACGGTCTCTAAATGGGTGTGGGAAATTATTTGAGGGTTTACATCTTAAGATGAAAGGCCGCACATCTAGTGAAACTTTTGGGGCTAAATTCCTGAAATTCAGCTTCAAATAATTCCACCACAGGGCTGTCACTACAAGTGCACCAATTAGTTCCATTAAGTTTTCGTTGGTCCAGGAGGTCGGGCTATTGTTTGTTCCTGAAGTTCGTTCTGACCTCATGAACTTGACATCCACCGGTGTGCATATTTTTGTACAAGTCGTGGATTAACATGGCGAAACTTATCAAGACTTAAATGGAAAGTGCTTACCGGAACAGAAATTGGTTCCGCCCTGTCTTTTAACCTAAACCTCCATCTGATTTCCCAAGCTTAGTGACTTGTAATTTGGTTCAAAAGAATTGATATAGGCTTCAGTTCTGATAACAAATTCGATATCTCTTCCTTTCAATTCATGTGAATTCTGGCCTGCCAAATTTAATGGGTCGAATGTGAAACTTATGAACCGGTCCAAGTGAGCATACTTTACATCCTGTTAAGGAAAAGCGCGTATGAATGATGTAAAATTAAAGCCATTCTGTGGAAATTCAAATTGAGTACCTGATGAATTCCATTTGCAGCAGTTGGCTCAGCAATCACCATTATCCTACGCTATCACCCTTATCCACCATTATCTACCATTAGCAATCAGCAGCATTATCAAGTGTATTATATGTATATGCGCACAAAAGGAAGCCAAGTGCCCAATAGTGTGAAATTGGCGTGCGACCAAATGCTTCTGTGTACTGCTGAACTGCTTGCTTTTTGGGATGAAGCAAAAAAGTATGTACTTTCTCTGCCCCAGTGATGAATTTAAGTTCCTCAGTTGCTGGTTCGTCATCCCAATTTTATAGTTCCCATCTGCTTGTCATTTCAAAACACATATCTTCTAGTTATTAGGGCGCCGAACTGAATTTGAAATAGACCCCAGCTTTGGGTTGATTGTGCAGCTATTTCTAGTCTGAGTATATCTCAGCACATTGGCACCACAATGCCCGAAGAAACGGAAAGTTGTCTCCGTTTAGGTGTTTGGCGTCTTAAACTCCATGATAATTACGACAACCAGCTCAACTATGATGCGAGTGTCCTTTGGTGCAATCCAATCAAGGAATACACGTCACAATTATGACGGATTGTCTGTTGCACATATGGAACGGCGCACAATCGCGCAAGCAAGAACGAATGGCGCATAATGGCGCAAGTGTGTGGTGCACAGCAATAAATGTCTTCACCCTCGATGCCCAGTAAGATTGATTTAAACAACAACGGCTTACGAGGCGTAATATTCAGAGACTTATCCGCTACTTACAATTGTCAGACTTTATCCTGATTGGTAAACCTTTAGTTGTAACACTGACTCTCAAATCTGCTGTTCTCTCTAGGACCTTTCCTCCTAGACTCGCTGCTCTTCTCTAACTTATTCTCATCCATCTAGTTAGTACGTATGATCACGTTCTTAAATTGCTTGTTGAGTTTGTCACGTTCTGTTTCTCTTCAAAGTATGATGTGAAGCTGGCTCAGCAGATTTGCTGCTTCTCTTTTGCGTGTCCCCGATCACATCCTGCGGTGACGTAATATCCGACTACTCTATCACGACCTACGTTCGACCATCCACAAAATCCATGGCATATTCAGATTTATTGTTGACGTAATTCACTTCCAATTAACATCTTACGACGTAACCTAATAATAAATTGGTAATAAATTTTAGTATTCGTAGTACTTGAACAATTTAGTAATCAAAGCCGTTGAGTTATCGTTGGAGTAAAATTCAATTTGTGTAATCAGAGTCATTGAGTTATCGTTGGAGTAAAATTCAATTTGTGTAATCAGAGTCATTGAGTTATCGTTGGAGTAAAATTCAATTTGTGTAATCAGAGTCATTGAGTTATCGTTGGACTTGAATTCAATTTAGTGCCAACCAGGGCATGCTTGTGAAAACTGCACTCCATTGGCGCAAGTCACACCTGTCAAAATATTCCCGATTTGAAGACTGGTCAAGCCAGTCCATGTCTCCTGCCCAATATTGGAA
>JAQIYH010000100.1:0-13699 GCA_034700885.1 Paratullbergia callipygos | reverse complement strand
CCCTTCGCCTGGCTCTTGCCCGTACTCTTCCGGATGATTTGGATGTTGAGGAAGAGGATGGGGAGGACGGGCAGGGCGCAAAGGCTGTAGTTGTACACAGTCCACCAAAAGATCTCAGCCTTCCCCAGAAAGTCAAGATCGCAGTGTCCACCGCCGTAGTCAAACTCCACCCAACGACCCCACATCATGGACGCAGACGCAAACCCACCGTTGAAGTAAAAGAGCCACGTAGTCATGCACATCATGACGAGGCGGCGCTGCGTCATGATTTGTGGGTAGTGCAGGGGACGACTTACCGCCTAAAACAATTCATTGAAGATTAATTAGTAAGCCAATAGCCAATGACGATGACTCACAATGTATCTGTCGAGGGTGATGACCAACATGGTGTAAAGGGAGACTTCCATCATGCCCAGATTGATGGAGCACTGGAATCTGCAAATGTACCAGTTCATGCTGCGCAAGTCGAAGAGGATATAAATCCCTGCAGGAATTCCAACCACAGCACAAGTCAGGACATCTGTGAATGCGAGGTTGACGACGGTGGCGTTGGAAATTTGGTTCTTGATGGCAAGTGCAGGGTCGATGAATACGACAGTGATGACGGCCAGGTTACCAATCACTCCAACCACAGACAGACTGAACATGATGAGGCCAAGCGTCAGTCGGTTGTAAAGGTCACGCTGCACCACAACGTTGACTGCCTCGGAAGTCTGCGCCATGGCCACTGCGTCCAGCATCGCCAACCCTCCACCACTTCCGCCTATTAAACTACCGGCCCCCAACAACTCAGCCACCAACGATGAGGACGACACGTTCATCTTTGCTGCAGCTGCAACTGACGATCGAAGTGGGAACACGACACGACACTAAAGGCCTAAATGTCCACTGCACACTGTCTGTGGGTGAGATTAAAGTGAGATATGTGCCAGGTGGTTGTGATCCTTTTATATCATTCGGTCGCCAGTGTTCCACACTTGTCCACACCACGAACCTCTTGGGGGTTACTCCCATTATGGGTTAAACTTACGGCAGATTGTGAACACTGAAGGGTTCATGTCTAATGAGAATTGTCGCGAATTGAGACAACTGTTCACCTTTGTTCGTTATTTGGTAGGCTGAACGTTTGGCAAATTGAGTTTCGGTTTTTGAGTTTGTCAAATTGATTGGACAATGGAGAGCGCACGAGTTGCGGAGATTGGTATACAAATTCAGAGAAACCGATCGAGTGGATGCATAATTCCGTAAGCTTAGCCAGCGGCACGATTGCAGACCTCAGCTAACCTTGATGCACGCGGCGACATTTGCGCGGTAACCATTTTATATGATTGTAGGTTAGGCTACTCACTCACTCAACGACTCAACACAACATCGCGACCATTGTTTTCTGAAATTACAAGTCGGTAGTGAGTGAGAGGAAGCATGATGGACGGAGTTTTGTAGATTTTGGTTCCTGACCTGATGACCTTCCAGAAATTCTGACTTGTTTTACATTTATGACATGCCCGATGTCCGCCGGAAGATCCCTTTTTGCGACGGGTCACAATATCCCCAGGCCCAATCTTTCGGGCGGGCGTATTGGCGATGAGAAAAACAATACAGTTTATTGTTGTAGGCACGGATGCCATTGGCTGTCGACTTCTGATACGGTTTTATGAATAAAGGGAGGACGAAAATTGGACAACGAAGAACCATGATTTCCTTTAGGTTAGAGTAAAAATGATTTGTGCGAATTGATGAACGCAAGAGCGAATTATGACAAATACAAGGAGTTGATCATCCCACACACTGGTTAGTGCGTTTCATCTTCCATTACGAAGTCTATTGAGATTGGGGCGAGTAACTTGACTTGGCACAAGTTTTTAGTCGAACGGTCGAGGATCAATGCTGCAAGGGCAAGTCAGAGGTGGCAAGCCACTGGCTGTATATTTCAGAGGCTCAGATTTAAACACGAAACAGGTTGCAGGCAATGAGCTTCCTCGACCTGTCTAGACTCGGCAACCGTTTGTTCACGCAAGGGATATTTATACAGCACGGGCAACCATTAATTCAAGAAGTACGCACCTATTACGAGTGATATAAAAAAGAGTGATGTCATTTGGTTAATCTTTATGCAAGTCCGAAATTATTGCAAACAATACTTCAAGAACAGTTTTGGATAGTTCGAGCTAAGGAAGAAATTAAGAAAATTACAAGAGATTGTGTGCCATGCAGAAGACAGAAAGCTACATTAGCAAAACAGTTCATGGGTAATTTGCCTGCAGCTAGAGTTAATCCTGGCCGGGTATTTGCTAAATGTGGACTGGACTATGCAGGTCCATTTCATTTACGTAATTTTGGACGTGGTAAATCTACATTGAAATACTACGTGTGTGTATTCGTGTGTATGTGCTCCAAGGCAGTACACTTGGAAACAGTCTCCGACCTCAGCGCAGAAGCCTTCATAGCTGCATTCAAGCGGTTTGCATCAAGGCAAGGTCGAAGCACTGACCTATACAGTGACTGTGGCACCAACTTTGTTGGCGCAGACGAAGAGCTAAAGAAGTTATTAGAATCACGTGGCCACAACTCTATAGTCTCATCACATATGGCAGAACATGGAATCAACTGGCATTTTAATTCACCAAGTGCTCCTCATCATGGTGGCCTTTGGGAAGCAGTAGTAAAATCAATGAAGTACCATTTGAGACGTGTGATGGGAACTGCAAGGTTAAATGTAGAAGAGTTTCAAACACTGGTATGTCAGATCGAAGCATTGCTAAATTCAAGACCATTGTGTGCATTGTCCAATGATCCCGAAGATTTGAATCCACTTACTCCTGGACACTTCATCATTGGAGCACCGCTGGTTGCAGTACCTGAACCAGACTTGACAAGCATCAAAATGAACAAACTATCAAGATGGCAGCTGTGTCAGCTGCCACAGCAGTTATTGCAGCATTTCTGGAAACGTTGGCAAGCAGAGTATCTACACACCCTACAGCAACATGGAAAATGGAGAAACAAGGAGAAGAATCTTCAACCTGGTGACGTGGTAATTATCAAAGATGACAACCAACCACCGGGGAAATGGAAGATGGGGAGGATCATCATCGCGCATCCTGGAGCTGATGGTTTGGTTCGAGTAGTGACCCTCAAGACAGCGAATGGTGAACTCAAGCGTCCAATTAGTATGCTGTGCGTTGTACTCCAAGAAGACAATAACAATTAGCGTAGGATTCATTATTTTAGCATTGTTGAAATCGGAGTATTTCAAGGTGGGCGGTATGTTTGGGTTTAATTATGTATGACTGTAGTATTTTAAGATTTTACTCTAAGCCTTTACAAGTCGTGGGTTCCCACTATATGTTCATATTGTTCGGAGCTCTCATGGGTTCCCACTGTTCGGAGCTCTTGTGGGTTCCTTTGTTGTTCGGAGCTCGTGGGTTCCTATCCTGTTCAGAGCGCTCGTATGTTCCCACTGTTCGGAGCGCTGGTATGTTCCCATTGTTCGGAGCGCTCGTATGATCCTATGCTGTTCAGAGCTCTCGTATGGTCAGATTGTTCGGAGCGCTCGTATGTTCCTATGCTGTTCAGGGCTCTCGTATGGTCCCATTGTTCGGAGCGCTCCCTTTTTTACGTATACTTTGCTTTTATTCTAATTTCGAGTAAAAAGCGTTTTGAGTCCAAAAGGTGAACTGTGCATAGAAAATATGCGATGGTCAGCTTATCTTGTATCGATTTCCTGTGACAGTCCACATTAGTGATCAGATAAGTGCTCATGTCATTCAGGCTTGCATTGTATTCTTGGTTTGCAGTGCGAGTTATCTTTGTATTGACTTCCTTGACAGTTCACATTAGTGATAAGATTTTCTGTACTCCTACTATTTGTACTCGCTGTGTATCCATGTATTGCAGTACGAGTCTTTGACTTCTTACACTTTATCGATAAGATTATTTGTAATCGTACCACTCGTACTTGCCCTTGTACTCTTTCATTGGAGTACGAGTCTTCGTTTAGGTTAAGAATTACTTTAAGTTTCAGGTCTCGTCCAGCATTCAAGTAATTCAGTTCATATTTTTAGTTGCTGGAAACATTACTATTTTATACTCAACTTTTAACTTGTAAATTGAGTGAGACTTCAATAAATCATAACGTTCAAATATTCATTGTTGTGTGTTGTGGTTTTCTGTGTCATTTCATTGTCATGTGCCCATGGTCCTAAGTTGGTGATTGTTGCTGCTCGTGTGAATTGTGGATTCATGATCCAGGCCAAATTGTAAGTTGACTTTGTTCCGTGATTCGAGACTTGTCAGTCAAGAACCTGCTAGGTCACATAGACCAGGCAGTGGCAGTCCGTGGATCAGTGCTGGTGCAGATTGATCAATCAACAGATTACATCAGTTTGTGCAGTTCACGATCGGACAGTCAGCGGCAGTTCATGTAGAACAGTCGGCTTCGTGTCGAAGCATTGTCAACCAGCATCATCATCATCATTTTAAATACAGTCCTCTCAGCAGAATACATACAAAATTAATCCATTAACCTTACATTCTATCAATAAACTAAATAACCAATTAGGAATGCGGCGATCAGGCCGCATTCCTAATTGGTAATTGGTCCTAAACATACCATAACACACCGGTCAATATAATTTTACCGGATGAGCGACAACTGCAGCCATTGCCACAGTGTATGGTAGCCCTATACAATTTTCATCGAGAAAAACAATAAGCTCCTCAAGTGACGATAAATTGTGGTTACGCCTACGAAAGATTCCAGACGCCGCGCAAGCTTTGAGACTTCTTGGTGGCTACGTAAGCGAATCCCGCATTGTTTCCTCGCCTTCGACAAGCGCAGCCGCCATTCCACTCGCAATGTGCAAGTTGATTTGGCAATGACGGAACCAAAGTCCAAGGTTGTCAGCAATGCAGGATGTTGAACCCAAGTGTATAACGGAGTGAAAGGGGTTGACACTTGCGCTTACCCGTCCTAGTCCGTAACTTATATAACTGTATTGCATGTGAGGTCAGAGGAATCGTCTAATACTAATTACAGAGTTTTTCGCTCTACTGAGTTACAGAAAGGAAGATAGGTCTCAGGCTGGTTGTAGTTCTCTTCGTGAGAACAACAAAATAACAGTAGTAAAAGATTTAACAAATTCCGGTGTCACAGTCACAACAACGTGAATACCCTTGCACACGGGCTTTGTGTGTTCAAAACTGGCGCCACATCGTGGTTTTTTATCAATTAGAGGCATTAGCAAGAACCTACTACCACACAACCCTTCACCCACCACTACTACAGAAATGGACACTGGTACCGGTGACCCGGTACAACTGGACCAGCTCCGAACGATTTTCAACAATCTCACTTCTCCTTCGCTGAAAAGTAAGCTCTTTCACACTCTAAATTCACACATCAGAAAATTCGGCAAGTTAACAGCACACCAGAAGTTCTTCTTGTCCAACGTACGAGTCACATCAAGCCAACCAATTCCAAAAAAACGTAAAAGAGTGCGATATCGACAGAATACGCGCTACTGGAATGTCATTATTCATGGTTTGATATCTTCTAGTATGTACGAGCCGACTAATGAAGAAGTTATTAACGGTTTCAAAAAGTTTCTCCATTAAAGATGAACGGTGACGTGAATCCGAGCTCAGTTCATCTGCTAGAGAAACTTTAAAGAAGAGACGAGGTGTGGAAACCTTTTGGCCGTCAGTTCCGCGTAAACCGAAGATTTGAATTGCAGAGAGCAAATGGAACTCCAGCCCTTATGTCAACGCCTCAATCAAGAAAAACTGCTTGGAAATCATGTACGTATTGGAAATAGGATCCTCTTCGTCATTGCTATGCCCACGCTGGCCCTGCTTGGCATGGTTCATAATACACACCCAACCGTCGTCATGGGAACGTCATGACAGACGAATAGCAGGAATGATTATTATGGTCAAAATTAGCAATTACGCAGTATCAACATTGTAGTCAAGAATTATCTTTCTCTACAGATGCGGTTTCATTCATTGTTCTTGTTAGAAGAAATGTGCAGATATGAGATGCTTGCAATGGTGGGAATAATTGAACGGAAGCCTGGTGAAATGAAGCGTGGATTTATGATAAATATAATGACAAATGATCTGACAAACTGATGCTAATGGGGATTTCTTATGATGATGTTTCATTTTCATAAAAATCTTTCACTGTAACACTTTTAACTCCACAATTTTCTAATTCTTCCTCTTCTACTTCTGCTTCTTTCTCATTCACTACTACAAAATTCTTATCTTCTGCTCTAACAAATGTATTACTTAACTTATCAAACTTAGATTTATATTTACCTAAATCATTTTTTAGTCCTAAACCACATCAATTTGCGAATCTTGGAACTGGAATGATTCCAATTTGACCAACAGGTTCTGTTACTCCATCTGATTTCTTTCCAAGACCTTGACCAGTAGTAAATCCATACTTAACCATGATATTGAGACCAACATTGCTTTCATTAAATGGTTGTAATCTTATATGACGAGTCCAGTATTCACCTTCATCTTTCTTGTTCTCGACGAGGGGAAACTTGCGTGGGGTTTTTGTCATCAACAAATGAAGATCTCGGGGTTGATCGGTGAAGTCATCTGGAAACTCATCTTCAGAAGCTCCTAGTGTTAGAACGTCTTCGTCGGAACTGAAAATAGTATAAAAATTAATTCATCCTTAACTAATTTCTGAGGGTGGCGGGCCCTCTGGAAAATTTACTATCCTAAAACTTACTCATCTAGAAATTTACTTAACTTTAGTAGTGCTTGCAAGTTATCTCTATATTTAGCAGGTTTCTTAACTAGTCTTCCAACTCTTGTCTTTACACAAGTCTCTTCTTTTACACTTTTCTTTGAATGTGTTTTCTGAATTAGGGACTCGTCTTCTGAGGAAGATTCTGAGGGAGGAGAATCGTCAATTTCGGACTTTTTCTGAATCAGGTTGTTTGGAGACAATCAGGGCAATGCCAATATGAGACAATGGAGATGATGTACTTGTATGTGTGTGCATATGTGAAATTTTGTGAGTTGAGAATTTGACTGTGACAATGGAGATGGGACACAAACATGCGTGTACATAGTGAGTTTTGAATTGTGAGATGAGAGACAATGGAGATGCTGTGCCAGCATGTGTGCGCATAGTGTACTTTGAGTTTTGAGTATTTTGAGTTGAGAAGTTGAGATGAGACATTTGCATGTAAGTGTATATACAGTTTGGAAAATAAGTACTTATTATGGGCAGCTTTTCATTTGCGTTTACTTTATTTGACTACGCCTAATTTTAATTCCTTGATTCTGACCATACATTCATTTTATTTTTAGTTGCAATGTCAGGTTTTGTTTTAACGTAATGTTAACTTTTCGACTTGTATCTTTGACTCGTAATCTGAATTTCGCTAAGGATTATGGATTCTTTGTTTTCTTCGTGTTTATGTGGTTTATGTTTATGGTATGGCTATTTTACTTTACAATTTGTGTTTCGTTCTAAAATGTATTGATTTAGTACTCACTAATCTGCTATATATATGACCAACAACTACGCTAAATAAGGTTGACATTAAATTCAGTCATCATTGATTCTTTGAACCATACACATCGCGACGAGTCTTTGTTCACTCTCATTTCATTGACACTGCCAACAGATCCGAGTTTAGCAGTGGGTTCATTGGTCACATGTCATTGATTGGTCACTGATTGCTGCAAGTCACTTTGTCACCAGCTCGCTAGGATATTGAGCGTCCACGAGTGGTACACTTTGAGAGCACAGTCAGTTGGGGTGGTCGCAGTCAGTCATCGGGGCTACTCGGCATTCCAGCGCAGGAGATTCCAGGCAGCAGTCTTGGCAGTCATCCGTCAGGCGTTTTAACGAGGTTGAATCATCCGAGTGTAATATACAACTCCACCGGCCAACTAGTTCTTCTTGTGTTTACTTTTACTCTTAGGTTGAACTTTACTTTTGGTCATTTTCTTGTCACTTTTACGGCTATCTCGCCCTTCGGATAAGATTTCAGTCCCTGAAATCACTTTGTCGTCATCTGAGCTTGAATGATATTAGTCATTGTACGGTCTTAGTTGTCGTACATTTACTACTTTGCAGATAGCTTCTTTTTGGTCCACTGTCAAGTCGTTCGTGATCTCATAATTATTGTCACCAGCAAACTTTATAATTCTCAATGGTGCTTTCCAAGCTTTTAGAAACTTCGTCGTGTCACAAACTTTACGTGAATGATATATGTACTTCACTTTGTCGTTCGGTTGAAATTCGTGAACTGTGTGACTATCATCGAATTTCGGTTTTTGTCTTTCTTGAAACTTTATTGTTCTGTCTCGTGCTTGGTTTCTGCCGAAAGCAACTTGTTGTCTGTGAAGTTCGGGGTCTTGACCAACATCCCAATGGGAGAGATCGGGGTCGAGTAGGGCGTCACAGGGTATAAATGGTTCACGTCCGTGTACTAAATAATATGGTGTAAATCTTGTCACTGAATGTACCGTCGTGTTTATGGCAAAATTACAAGATGCTACGTATTCGTCCAAATTATTCTGCTTTTCGTTAACATACTTTGCATAAATTCTTTTGGCTGTACCGTTAACTCGTTCTACTACGCCGTTGGCCTGATGATTGTGGGCAGTAATTAAATCTAACTTGATATTGAACTTATCTACGAAATCCTTGAAGTCCTGAGAAGGAATTGGGTTCCTCTGTCTGCTGTAGTTGATTTTGGAGGTCCGTGACGGTAAATTATGAAATGTTTAATAGCACTGATTGCTGCCTGTGAAGTTTGGTCTCTGACTGCAACTCCTTCCGTATAACGGGTTAAATGGTCATATTTCACTTTATGCTGATGACATCGTGATCCTCGCTAACACCCCGAGGAATTTGCAGCTGAAGATCGATCTCCTGGCCAAATTCCTAACTGAGCACAACTGGAAAGCAAACATAAGAAAGACAAAAGTTATGGTCTTCAGAAAGGCCGGTCGTTTGGCTGATGACAGAGTTTTCTTGGGAAGGAAACCCGTTGGAAGTTGTAAAAGAATACAAGTACCTTGGTGTCACTTTTGGAAATTCGGGTCGGTTTAATATCCAAGCCAAAGCCGCAAAGGCAAGGTCAAGGGAATGGCAGCACCAAACTCCGTTTGGGATATTGTCTACGGTGGTCGGATGACTAATGCAGAGGCACGCTTCAGAATCTTTGACTCCATGGTGGAGTCTGTCCTACTTTATGCTGGGCCAGTTTGGGCACTGGGACACACTAGCATGTTGGAAACAGTTCGGCAGTCATTCCTTAAAAGTCTCTTCAAATTGCCAAGAAATGCACCAAGATACTTTGTGAGGCTCGAAACCAACAGGAGTCCAATCAACATAAAGATTTTGAAGAATTGCTTGCTATGGTGGCGGAACATTTTGTTGAAACCTTCAGATGCACTTTGTCGAGGCGTATACGACTCATTAGTACGCTACACGGACCACTACCCAGATGCCAGATACAATTGGGCGCTATAGCTGAAGAGAATTCTTTTGCAGTTGGGAGCAGATGACCTGTGGACAAGTCAATGCCCACAACTACTAGAAGCTGACATGGCCAACCTAATAGAAAGATATCGGGAAAGACTAGCAGCAGAAGATTTACGAAGAGCATCAGAGTCTACAGCAGTACCATAATACCAACACATGATCCAGGACAGATCCAGCGACGACTTCTATATGCTGCTCAACTTGCCAATCACCATCACTTCCTGTATCGCGCAACTTGGACTTGGATATGATCAACTATATCTGAAAGGCTCGGGTATCAAATTGGGTGCACTAAATGCCGATGACTGCCAATACTGCTCTGAATCAACACCAGAAACTCTACTGCATGTAATTTTCAAATGTCCAAGATTCGAGTTAGAAAGGAGGAAGACCGGAATCGCGATCAACCCAGACACAAATGACGAGCTTATTATGTGCAGATTTTTGAGACGCAGCACCAGCGAGGACTATCTGAAGATTTACAAATTCGTCTGCTTGTGTTTCAATTTTTAAACCATAAATCATAATTCACTTAAATGAATACATTTCCTCCCTAAAATAACCTTAAAATCTTAAAATGTGACAAATCATTGTTGAGTTGAATTGAAGGGGCGGCCGCCTAAATCAATAAATTACTACTACTACAGTGCGATTAGTTCCTACAAATTAGAAAGGGCTATGACAACTTGTATGTGTCAATGAATGGACAAATTAAGGAAGTTGTATTTACGTAAGTATATGCTTGACAGCCGTGTCAGCTTGTGTCAATAGTTCAAGTTCAAGTCAGTTTTATTAACGTGTCGAACAAGATCAACAAATTACATGCTGCGTAATAGATTTAGATCTATTGTTAATTGTTGAGTGGTAAGAAAAATAGTCCAAAGATGTTTCCTGTTACACTACCTGGGCTGAGAAATTCGCGGATAGCTCTCATATAATTCGCTGCCTCTGACTCAACGTACCCCAGCTGTCGTTGGCGATCGATTTCGTTGTGGAAATCAACTTGAGCTATAATATACTTACTATAATTGGGCTTGAAATGGTTGATTTGAAACTTACAAGTATGACCTGTTGCAGGCGAGTGGCATCAGTTCGAACATCTTCCAACATTGCCGCCAGCTACAAAAGTTGAGGATAGAAAACATGAAAGAATTAGCAAGCTGACCACAACCATGTTCATATTGTCATGAAGTCGAGATTTTGCGTCTCATGTAATCTAATGAATGTATGATGTAGTAATGTATGTATGATGTAGTAGTGTATGTACGATGTATTGCGAGCATTGAGTCATGTGAGGAGAGCAGAAAGGGATTCAAGCTTTGGAGATCGAAGAGAAAGGGTCGGTTCATGAGAGCTAGCACTACACACACTGAGCAATAAAATATTAAAATATTCTTATTATTCCATGATCACGTGCATTCACTTGATTGTCCTACCCCAACTTCATGACATATTTGGCGCCCCACGTCGGGTGGGGCACCTTTCTCTTCGATCTCCAAAGCTTGAATCCCTTTCTGCTCTCCTCACATGACTCAATGCTCGCAATACATCGTACATACACTACTACATCATACATACATTACTACATCATACATTCATTAGATTACATGAGACGCAAAATCTCGACTTCATGACAATTGCAATGATCGCGTGTTCTGTCGAGTGATTTTTTCGAAACCCAAACTGATTCTTGGTAAGAAGTTTTTCACTTTCCACGAATTGAGCTTCTCGTGGTAAATGGTTTCCAGAAGAAGGCGAAGAATGGGACCAATAGAAACCGGGCGGAAGTCTGCTACTGACTGTGGATTAGCAACTTTCGGGATCGGAACAAATCTGCACACTTTTAATCGGTCAGGGAAAACGCCGCTGCTGAATGAGAGGTTGCAAAATTTGCACATTAACTCTTGCACTGCAGGAATTGGTATTAGCCAACATTTTCATGCTGATGCCAGTGGTGTCTTCTTTCTGCTTCCCTTTCCCGTTCATGCTACGCCAGGCCTTATACACGTCGCTTGTAGAAACAGAACGGACATAGAAGTGACCATCCAACGGTTTGCACTGACTAGTTGCTAAGGAATCGTAGTGTTGTCCGTTTACAAATCCAAGCTTACAAAAGTAGTTATTGAGTTCAGCTGGACCCACTTCGAAGTCCTCGATTCGCCCAGCTGTTTTACCTTTCAGGTCAAACTGAAATACCTTCTTCATTGTCTTCCATACGCCATGCCTTTTTACACATTCACTGGCAAAAAGGCGACAATCCCGTGCATAGCTTAATTTCAGGAGCTTGGAAGTTTCGTTGTACTCACGTCTAATGGAATCTGCATTGGTTGCCAAGTACCTATGATGGAGCAGCTGCTTCCTTCTGACTAGCTTCTGTGTGTCGACTGAAATGTGAATGTTGATTTTCTTAGTTCTTCGCCATCGCCTTTGTACTGGTGCTTCTTCGTCGAATAAATTCTTAATCGTGCTGTTGATTTGATCTATGAGAATGTTCACATCTTCATGTACATCCTGACATAATTGTCAGCTTGGGTTGAAGCTTTATGGATAAAAGGCAAATGCTCCGCAGGCTTGTCGCTCTCGAGTCATATGGCTGCCGAGACGTGTGAATCCCCAAATACAGGTTAGGTTAGGTCAAAATCTCATGAAAAATTGCTCGCATTGGCAAGGAAGGTAGTCAGAGCGCATGATTGTCAAAAATGTCTGAAGGTTGAACAAGGGATCCGTGGCGTCTAGCGCAATGGGAAACTGGTGGAGCCAAGGGGCTACTCATACTGTTTTCACAAACCAGGATTTCCAAATAGAATTTTGATATGTAGCGATCCACACGTAGGCCGCCTTGGTCGCCTTCATAGCGCCTGGATAGATCCAAATTTGAATTTTTTTTCCAAACAAGTTTGCCAATTTTGTCGAGCAAATTTGATTTACACATGCAGACTGACTCTGGCTTTAATGGGAGTAATTTTCATGGCAGCCTTATTTCACGCGAAGTTCTGTCTTCGGAGACTTTTGACCAGCGCCATTTGGCTGGGAGCTGGGAGCCTTCGTCCGGAGCCAACTTTTTCCTGTTTCGGAAATAGTTTCACGATGCTCCCCATCAATCAACTTGGGGATGGTGAGAATCAACGTGCAGTAAATTAGAGATCAACCATCTCTATAAGCTTTGGCCATCTGGCTTTAGTTGGTTTTTGCTTTGGCCCAGGCACGAACTCGAACATTGGTTGCTTGAGTAGTACGTCGTCGGTTGTGGTGAATTGCCAATTTTTGTCACTGTCAGGAAATGAGCCAAGTCACAAGCTATAGATGAAAATGTCAAATGTTGTGGGGTGAAAACCTTACACCCTATGCTGCGGGAGAACTCATGTCCACGATTTGTATGTTGATGCAAATTCCAGCACCTCAGGGTGCACAACTTGTACGCTGGCCCGAATCACCTTAATGCCGGCCTACTTTCATGTAACACGTCGTAAAGGATCTAAATCGAGGAATTTTCTAAAATTCTAAGCTGTTAGTAGTTCTATTCCTGTCCTTAGTTCCACCTTGGTAGAAACTAGAAAGCCAAGGAAAGTCTTGGCTGTGGAATCGCGATCGCCTACATTCAGTCATTTGATGCTCATTTACAGTAAGTACAGGTGCTTTTCTAACAAAGTGGTTCCAGCAACCTCCAACAAACGTAAATGCGAAGTGTTTCCGCTCCTGCGACATTTAAAGCTTTTAATCTCAAACAGCAGTGGCCTCATTCTATGCCCCACTTAAAAATTCGGCTGAGCTAATCAGAAGTTAAACCAGGCTTAAGTCAAAATTATATCCTAATTCTGAGCCCCTATTGGATTTAGCTTAGATTTAGATTAGCTAAGCGAATTGATTGCCCCATGCAATAAATCGAGTCCTTTCAAGAGAACTTCAAACAAGATTTATTCTGGACGCATTTAATTATTTAAAGCATGGAAAATTAGTAAGGCTGGGTACATTGGTATACATTTTTCTAAACTTGCTAAAATTTGAAGTAGCACACAGGAAGCTTGTAGATCTACACATAATAATATCATAACTAATCAACAATTACGAAAGCGTTGCTACTCTTTAAAACTGTAAGCTTTTCCTTTTCTAGTTCATTTCGATCACTCATAGTCTGCCTGATTTCTGACATGATAGATACTTGTTGCTTCA
>JAQIYH010000099.1:0-13715 GCA_034700885.1 Paratullbergia callipygos | reverse complement strand
TTCAATTTACTCAATGTTGTTGACGTGCACGGCTTCTTTTTTTCACGTTCACTAACCGATGAAGCCGATGATGTAGAGCAAGTAGGAATTTGGGCGTCGTTCATCTTGATTTTGATTTGTTTCTTAAATGAAGAACACACTCACAAAAAGTTATCAAAAGTAGGCTCCTTAGAGACAGTGAGTAAAGTAAAGTAGCTACTAAATTGATAGTGCACACGGGTCTAGTCTAGAGTACAGAGTACAGTTAACGTTAACCTTCAAGGAGATGTGTCAGACCGACTTTGGAAGTTTGTTGTTTAACAATCGAAAGTGAGAAGAGGAATGGAGTGAAGTGTGTACGTGTAGCTTCTTGAAATAGAGAAACGAGTGTGACTGTCTTAAGTCCAGCAGAAGAGCGTCTGCAAAATTGAAGACTGATAAGTTGTACAACCGTGGAAACACAGTGCAAAACTAATGCAACAGTTAAACCCAAAGTCAAAGCAGCTTGCTTCTGCTGCTACTGCTGTCCATCACTTACACTACACTAGAAGTATGTAAACGCAATGTGCTTGGTAGCATGGAACATGGACATGGACATGGAGCGGCGTGGTCATGACATGACAAAACGTTGAAGTGAAGTTGGTTCAAAGAAAAGCTTCATCTGTCGGGTATTTTCTGTATTTGGTCGTCGTATGTCGTCGATTTTGGATTTTGGATGGAGTAACATGTCATTGCCTACGTGCAGTGCCAATGCCAACTGTAATATTTAATTGCAGATCCCCTGAAACGTATTCATATACATAGTTAAATATTAAATTCCATTCCAGTGCCTGCCATAAGAACATTGACGAACAAGTTTCATATCGCAATCGCTGTTTGATTGCACAAAGGCGAACTCTACTCTACTTTACCGTAATACATTATGATTACGATCTTGGCATATGAACTTGATCTTGAACAGATACGAACTTTACGAACAATTAAGTATTTGTATGAAATTAACATTCTACAGTAATTGTAAATAAAGCAATTCAATACAATTCGATTAACATCACACGATCTTTGCATGACGACCATTGATGCTGCTTTTGTTCATTCAATTCATGTCTAACAACAACGCTTTTTCGAACACATTAAATTAATGTTGTGCCCTCGCCACATAAACTGTACTGTTAAGAAATGTCTACTAAAGAAACAAGAAAAAAACCAACTTCAACTTTGATCAACTTCCTTTCCCAAGCATCATCTCACTGACAGCGGCAGCTATTAAATCATGATTCATGAGTCGATTGATTTTGAGCATTTAACAATTTTGTCTAGACATGAATGGTATGATATAAAGAAGTAACTGAAGTCATTTCCTTTTTGCAAAAAAAAATGAAGAGCACCACACCACAAATAGAGGAAGTAATTAAATGAAATGACAACTCTTTATTCGTATCTGTACCAAAAAATACATGAATATATCTGTAAAATATTCTATAGTATTAACTTCTAATAACAAAGAACATAAGTAAGAACATAGTTTTCTGATATCTCTGAAAATAAATCTGTAAAATATTCTGTAGTATGAACTTCTAATAACAAAGAACAACTCAAATAAGAATATAGTTTTCTGATATCTCTGAAAATAAATCTGTAAAATATTCTGTAGTATTAACTTCTAATAACAAGGAACAACTCAAATAAGAATATAGTTTTCTGATATCTCTGAAAATAAATCTGTAAAATATTCTTTAGTATGAACTTCTAATAACAAAGAACACTTAAATAGGAAATACTTTTCTGATACATCTGAAAATACACCTGTAAAATATTCTATAGTAATATCTTCTAATACCAAAGAACATAAATAAGAACATAGTTTTCTGATATTTCTGAAAATAAATCTGTAAAATATTCTGTAGTATTAACTTCTAATAACAAAGAACACTTAAATAATAATATAATTTTCTAATATCTCTGAAAGTAGATCTGTAAAATATTCTGTAGTATTAACTTCTAACAACAAAGAACACTTAAATAAGAATATAATTTTCTAATATCTCTGAAAATAGATCTGCAAACTATTTAGCGGTAGCCTCAAAACAACAAAAGACAACATGTTTGTAATTTACTGAGTGTCTCTGCAATTTCTACTTGATTACTGTTCTTCAGGTTTGGACTTCTTAGCGGGCGGAGCTTCTTCTTCAACATCATCAAAAGTTAGACGTCGACGTACTTTTTCACGGTTAGAATCAGCAATGTTCCTATACTTATTCACCTTCACAGGGGCTGGAGGAGTTTTCCATTTTCTTTCAGTACTGAGTTGCCATTTTACGAATCTGTCGCCAGTTGGACTTTTAAACTCGTCCTTCGTATCCTGTACAGACGAAATTTGATTTCATTAACATGAATATGTATATGTTGATATGTGATGGAATGTAAATCCAATGAAAAGATAAACTACAGATCAATTCCATACCTCATCCGTATCCCACCCCGAATTCGATGATGTCGTTGCAGATTCTCCTTCGTCTGCTTCTCCTGACGCTGAACTAGTTGAAATTCCTGTACCTGATCCCACAGTTTTTGATGCCATGATTGATTCTCCTTCGTCTGCTTCTCCTGACGCTGAACTAGTTGAAATTCCTGTACCTGATCCCAGAGTTGTTGATGCTATGTCTGATTCTCCTTCTCCTTCGTCTGCTTCACCTGACACTGAACTCGCTGAACTTCCCGAACCTGATCCCAGAGTTATTAATTCTATGTCTGATTCTCCTTCGTCTGCTTCTCCTGACACTGAACTCGCTGAACTTCCCGAACCAGATCCCAGAGTTGTTGATGCTATGTCTGCGTCAGCGATACTATCAAGAAAAGATAGGAAGAAGAATTGTAATCATCGGACAATATTAACTAACTAGTTAACTTATTACTAACTAGAGAATTAATTAACTTCAATTTTGAATTGAGATGAAATGATTCGTACCAGTAACCAAATTTACAGAATAGAAATTTCAAACGACGTTCTAATATTTGTATGTTGTCGGATCAGACAAGACGAAATGGACGTTTGGCCCACGTTTACTAAATTCAAAACCATTTGTAGTGATCAAGTACACATGTGTTTAATGTGTATTAAATGTAGTTAATTGGTAGAAAGTGAAAATTGATAACATGATAACTGATGAATCACAACAAGCAATCATGGAACTCAAAAAATTACTCAACCAATTACAAATTCAAACTTCAATTTCGAATTTACGAACCATGCATCTTTCAATATGTCGCATGACTGGCTGACTGGCCGTGCTCTGCAATTATTCCACTGTAGTGGTCATTTCAGTTCAGCATCGAACTCGTCAGAGGAGCAAGCAAGAGCGATCGAGTTGAAGTGTAAAAGTGTGATGACCTTTAATACAGCTGTGGCATAAAGGATTTTGGAGATCAACATTGCTACTGCATTGTGTGATTGAAAGGAAAGCGTATAGTGGCTTGCAGGAGAAATATGGCTGCTGCATGCGTGTGTAGTTGTAACGGACATTTTACTTCAGCATCAAACTTACAGAACATGTCCTCAATTGAATTGTAGTGTAATGACCTCTAATGTTTGAGAGATCAGACGCTGAAGAATATCATTGCTGTACCGTGTGTGTGAAAAATGAAGCAAACAGCGTAAGAATGAGATGTGTATGCTCTATGCTGTAATGATGAGCTCTGCTATACCCAACACCCATCTCACTCAATTGCATTGGAGTTCAGAAATGTAAAAGTGAAGAGGGTGATGACCCTGCATGAATTGCAGTTCATGAAACAATAAGACAAATGCAAAAACCTATCATGTGCGTACTGACGTGGATTGGATGGACCGGGCCATCTTTGTACTACCGTATTACTACTAACTACATCGACCAACAACCAAAACTGTGTTTGGCTTCGTCGGTTCGTCCTCGACTGTGATCTGGAAACAGGCGTGGCGATTGACTTGCAAGAATGAATTTGTATTGTATTAACTCGAGACTAAACGAAGTTATTCCACAGTCAACTCATATATATGACTTGTTAAAGTTACGTGGGCGAAGTATTTTTAAGTTGAGAATTTCACAAACCTTTGAGCTGACTTCTCCATGGCACTTTTCATTACATCTCTGAAAAGATTATACACAGAAGCCTTCATGGGAGGTGAAAGATTGGTCTGCTTTTCTATCATTTTGTTCATCTCCTCCTCGATTTCTACAAAATAAAGTAAAGGTGGAAAATTAAGTTTACCAGAATACAAATATTATGTGCTCTCAGTCTGCAAATTGAGGTCCAATACATGTGAACACACATACCTTTTTCACTGTAGCGGGGACTTTGTAGCGCTTGGTTAAAAATTGATTCTAGGATAGGATGTCCGGGTTCCTCGTCAATATCGTCGCAAACTTTGGTCAGCACTATCTTCCATCTACAACGCTTAGGGGGATTAGGCTGAGTTGGTTTTGAAGAATCTTCTTTATCAAATCTGTCGACAGTTGGACTTTTCAACTCCTGAGTATCCTGTACAGACGATATTTGATTTAATTAAGATGAATATATGTATCGGTTGATATGCAATGGAAATGTAAATGCAATGAATAAAATAAACTACAGATCAATTCCGTACCTTATCCGTATCCAATTCCTCATTTGATGGTGTCGTTGCTGATTCTCCTTCGTCTGCTTCTCCTGACGCTGGACTATCTGAACTTCCCATACCTGATCCCACAGTTGCTGATGCCTTGTCTGATTCTCCTTCGTCTGATTCTTCTGACGCTGAACCAGCTAAACTTCCCGTGCCTGATCCCAGAGTTGTTGATGCCGTGTCTGATTCTCCTGACACTGAACAAGCTGATCTTTCCGTAGCTGATCCAACAGTTGTTACTGGTGCGACATTTTCTGCTTCTCCTGAACTAGATGAATTGCCTGTGGCTACTACTGCTGCCAGACTTGGTGATTCCATGATTTAATCAGTGATACTACAAAGACAAGGAAGGAGGAGGAATTGTAATTATCGAGCTCAATGTTAACTAGCAAATTATTACTAATTGAAGTATTATCTTCAAATTTGAAATTGGTTGAAATGATTCTTAGCAGTAACCAAATATGTACTAAAACAATAATTTCAAATGACGTTCTAATATTTGTATGTTGTCGGATCAGACGAGACGAGACGGACGTTTGGCCCACCTTTACTAAATTCAGAACTGTGTGTAGTGATCAAATACAAAGATGTGTATTAAATGTAGCACTTAATTGATTGAATGTGAAAATTGATTACTAATTGATCACAATCATCAAACTCAGAAACAAACTTACTGAAACTAGGCAACTACTAACACAAACTTCAATCTTGAAACTACGAACGATTCATCTATTCTACTGCGATGAAATGGTATTGAATTGGAGACAGAAAGTCTGCTGCGTAGTTGTGTAACGGTCATTTCAGTTCAGCATTGAAGATTGAACTCGTCAGAGGAGCAGGCGAAACAAGTGCAATTGAGTTGAAGTGTAAAAGTGCAATGACCTTTAATATGTAGTTGTGGCATCAACTAATCAGGAGAATTGCATTGCTGCTGCATTGTGTGATTGAGGAAAGCATAAGCATGGTGAAATGGCTGCTGCATGCTTGTGTAGTTGTAACGGACATTTTACTTCAGCATCAAACTTACAGAACATGTCCTCAATTGAATTGAAGTATAATGACCTTTAATGTTTGAGAGAGAAGACAGACGCAAAAAAATAACATTGTTGTACCGTGTGTAGGAGGGAAGCAGCACAGAGTGAGATGTGTATGCTCTATGCTGTTATGATGAGCTATGCTAAACATAGTACCCATCTTACTCAATTGCATTAGAGTTTAGAGATGTAAAATAGAGGAGGGCAATGACCCCGTATGAATTCCAGTTCATAAAACAAGTCTGATACAAAAACCAATAGAGTGCATAGTGTGGTGGATTGGATCTTTGCTACTACTAATTACATCGGCCAACAACCCATCCTTTGTTTGGTTCGTCCTCGACTGTGATCTGGAAACAGGCGTGGCGACTGACTTGCAAGAATGAATTTGTATTGTATTAATTCGAGACTAAACGAAGCTAATCCAAAATACACACAGTCAATTCATATATATAATTACTTGTTAATGTAAAATGGGCGATGAGTGAACTGCTAATCTAAATTTTTGGACTATTAAAAGTCCTTAACAAGACACCGAACTAAACATGTTTGATCCCAGAATCAGACGTATGATCCCAGAATCAGACGTATCATCCCAGAATTAGACGTATGATCCCTGGATCAGACGTATGATCCCAGAATTAGACGTATGATCCCTGAATCACACGTATGATCGTCTGATCCATTATCCCCGGATCAGACGCACGATCCCAGAATTGAACGTATGATCCCTGGATAGGACGTACGATCCCAGGATCTCAGGATCACCATCATAAAGTGAGTTCGAGTCACGGGTTGCGAATTAAAACTTTGTAGTCTATTATATGGAATAATCAATGTTGCGAATCGAACAACGTTGTGTGATCCATTGAGTCTGTTCCCACTGGAACATGCCCTTTTTATTACGGAAATGCTAAAGCCAAGAAATGCCACACCATGTGTAATGTTTAACTACACAATGATCGCTGCAACTTCAGCTGTAGACAAGAGCATTAAAATGTTTTCAACCCAATGGAATGCTAAACACAAAGCAAAGATGACGCAAGGGTAAGGTTGCAAATACTCAGCTGCACATTCCATACGCATATCATAGTCGAGTATGGAATGTCACAAGTCGTCATCTTTTGGAACTCGAGCTTGAATTTCATATTCTAACAGTCGCATTCTAGATTATTTTCTGACTCAAACATCTTGAAGGCTGCAAGATCTATTGACAATACGCTCAATGCTGGTATTGTTCTGAGCTTTCAAATCTTTAAAAGAAATCATTTTCTGATTTCCCTCTTCGATTTTGAAGAATTTTTAATAACTTCGTAGCACTTAGGTGACTATTGACGCTGAAGACTTCGGGCATAATGCAATGCCTATAAGCCCACCATCTTTTGCCTACCTCCAGCTTTGAAAAAATTGGCCTGTTTGCATATTATCATAGCTCATATCACCGTTGTTGAGACTTATCCTGTTGCAAATGCTCTTCATCACTCATAAACCCAACTCATAGACAATCATGCTCTAGTAATCAGTTCCAATGGAATCATAAATTATTAATTAGTCATTTCTTAATTATTAGTCCGCGCTTAGGGCTATTGTTTTTGTTGCCCTATCAGTCCGTCTGTCTGTTGACATTTATATTTTCGCGGGTAGTCACACGCCTGCAGCAGGTCTTTGGACAACGTGTATACAGAGGAGCAGAGAGTTTACCACCTTGAAGCGGGCGAGATCAGTAGAATCAGATCCCTTTAAATGCTAACCAAAATAATGCGATAGCAAAAAGCGATGAAGCTCATGCCAGATGATATCTAATGTCGCTGTGGTTCGCTGCTTAATGACGCAAAGAAGCAGTGAAGCTGGTGAAAAAGCTTTAAAATGTCATGGGTGAAATTTCAGTAGTGAAACCTCGCATCGAGATACCGAGGTGAACATGTATAAAAACAGCTTGGAATGTAAACAATTGTCCGTTCATATCTTGTATGATTTGAGGCGGTAGCAGCAAGATTCTAAGTTGTCAGTTGGCGATGAAGCAACCAAATTTGTTATCGTTGTGAACGTACGTTATATCAAATGTAGTTATGAAGGGTCAGCTTTACCCTCCAACTAGGGTAAATATGCTGTGTTGACATATTGGCTGGGCGAAGCTTTAAACCAGCGAAACCTCGCACCGAGATACCGAAGTAAACATGCATAAAAAGCAGCATCGAATATTAACAATTGTCCGTTCATAGCTTGTATAATTGGAAGCGGTAGCAGCAAGATCCAAGGTTGCCAGTTGGCGTCGAAGCTCGAATGTTAAATCAGATACGTTAAAAGCTTCCCTGCTTATACGATATATTTACATCGGCTTTACCTTTTGGTGCTGTACCACTTCTTTAAAAAATTGGTAGCCGCCCCGCCCTCGTTACGACCAGTGGACACTTCCACCTAGCCAGACGATACTCAACGAAAGCTTCCGCACCGAAGAATTTGTAAGTTTATTATACATTGCATCAGCGATGTATTATGATATCGTTAGGGCTGTCCGGGCTGTCCGGAGGTTTGCCCTTAAACGGTTTAGAATTTTCGAGTGAAACTTTTAGGGTAGGTGCGTCGGGTCATGACACATGTGCCAGTCAATTTTGGGCACAACCAATGACCTCTGACCCGATATATTTAAGTTCTAATTTCTGTCTTGGCGCCGAACTTTAACATCACGTGTGACGTCGCACACATACACATGCACAGCATAGCATCGCATCGCTTCGTGTTATACGCATGCGTGTTACGTGGAGCTCAAAGAACGTGACACCATTCAGATATTGCAAACTGGGTCCAATCATAGTTGTTCTTGAACGACTTTTTTCGTAGTACTGTCTTTCATGTTATATGGTCGGACTGTGTGTTATCGTAAAATGCGTTATCTCATATTCAAATTATCCCTTTTCCTAGCTTGCAAAGGCAAAAAAAAACTCATTTGCATATGAGATAACGCATATTACGATAACACACAGTCCGACCATATAACATGAAAGACAGTACGCATATGCATTAGGAAAAAGCAGCGTTAAAGTGGCTCTATTGCTGAGTAATTAGAAATTAGATTTAATTGAGTATAATTTATATATTTAGAACTATGAAAGTTTACTACTTCTGTTCAGTGCGGTGCAATGTATATTATAGGGTTTCAGGGTTTGTTTCATTGTCTATCTCACCAGTGATCGTGACCCTACTATTTAGACCATGCCAATTACATGCGGCATATAAATGGCCTGCAGATGTTATTCAACACGAACGCCGTTACTTTATTTGTTTTTCCTCGCTACGATTCTTGTATCGTACCGTCAGATAGCGGAATGGCGGGCTCTTAAACTTAGTTCGCTACGTTCGTATTAAGAAATGACTCGCCGAAATGGCTGGCTGGGCGCCCCAAACCCGGTAATTTTAATAAATCATTCTTGCTCGCATCTAAACAAGTACTGAGTGTATCGTCATAGCCTTTTTATGGCAAGTTCCACAACTTTATCTGATCCTATGCGTTTGAATACGGCAAAATTGAATAGTATTTCATCTGAAGCTCCTCTTCGTATAGTGCTGGCCATTGCTAACTATTTGTAGTGACAAAATTCACAACCACTTGTGACTCCGTGCAATTTTGTATACAATAAAATCGTTTTGAATATATTCTGCTACCGCCTATATATCTTATACTGCCCTTTCTGTTCTACTATAGTTTATGGATTTGTACGCAGGCAGTAAGATTGTAAACCATTATATACCTGGATAGTATTTTTTCATCTACTAGTGCTCCTTCTCTCCGTGCGGACTGTATCGTCGATGCCATCGTTCAATCACATAGTATATACGATTTTAACTTACAAACATTCTGTTCCCTCTGTTTCTGCTTAATAAGTTTCGTGCAGGACGCAATACGTACACAATTTGTTGTAGCATGGTACTATGAATCAATCTATTCATACCACAAGCCAATTTGTATCATCTGGCCAAATGACGGAAAGCGGTCGAAGTTAACAGGTAAGTTTACCTCATAAACCCGTTTGCACAGATCAGGTTGTTAAATATTACTTGATCTGTACCGTTAGAACAAGAATCTGCCCTCGAATCATCAATTTCACACAGTACCAAAGAAATGGATAATTCAATTTCAACGACTCTAGCAGAGATTAATCCAACCGCAAACAATGTTCTAAATGAACTGCAAGAAAATCCTTCGCTGAAAATGACATAAGTTGCAGGCCTACGAAAAATCAACTTGCGTAACTTCAACAATTCCTCCAACATTCACAAGTGCAACTCTGTAGCCGTCAACGTGAAGACAGAACATCTATGCAGATGATTCCAGCCAATATCATCACTGATCACGCTCCTTGCGTAACTACGGATGATGGTAACTGTTTCTTCAGAGCAGTATCACTCAACTTGTATAGTACGGAAGAATACTACCACGTGATCAAAGTAACCGCCTTGGACAACGTGATCAAGAACAGACCACCGTATGAGTATTTGTTGGAACAAACAATGTCGGAAGATAAATACAATAGCCTCGTTTACGACACAGCAACCTACAAAAAATGAGCCGGTCCAATCGCTACATTTGCCACTTCGAATTCCATTGCAAGACCCATCACGATTTTCTCTGAGAACATTACCAGACTCTGTACGCTTCGCGAAAACGACAATTCAAGAACACCCATTTGTATCCACATCAAGGAAATGCACCAACCGATGCCATTTTGTTGCTCTACTTCGTCGTAATAATGCAATATCAATTCACCATGTGACGTGTGATGAGTACGAACAGTTTCGAGAATTTGTTGGACTCATTCATTATGTTTAATTGCTGATGCAATGGGACCAGGACAACTTATACCAGCGCTCGAGCCAAGCCCGGACCGCAAAACAAAGGATTGAAAAAAGAACGCGCGCGTGGGCTCATTTGCATGAGCTTCGTCTCCCTTTCCTCCCTTTCCCATTCACTTTAACATTGAGAGGGACCAGAGAGGGGGACGAAGCTCATGCAAATGAGACCTCGGGCGCGTCTTTTCTCAATCCTTTGTTTTGCCGTCCGGGCTTGGCTCGAGCGCTGACTTATACGGAGACAAAAAGACAATTATTACATTACCAATGTCCAAGCTTCGTAAATTTCATAATATCATAACAATTGTATTATTTTTCCGAATTTATCTAATGCTTAACTCAATAGCAATGGGAGGGCACGTGGTAAGTGGAGGTGTCCACCGGCTGCCGCGAGGTCGGGGCGGCTAACAATTTTGTATTTTGTAGAAATTTCTCAAGAAATGAAATGGTACCAAATTTCGTGGCTTCATCGTCAACAGGCAACCTAGGTTTTCGCTGGTAGCGCTAACTACCATATAAGTTATGAACGGACAATCGTTAGTATTGGATTCTGCCTATTATACATGTTTACTTCGGTGTCTTGGTGCGATGTTTGACTACTTTAAACTTTCACACACCCAATATTTCAACACAACATAGGGCCAGACTTTAGGTTACTAGATTTAAGTTCAGCAATATGCTTCGTTTTTGTAATATGCATACCACATATCCTCTGAATTCGCTTCATCGTGTAGTGTCTACGCAATCTTTTTGTTACTATTTGCTAAATTTCGTATTGGATCGCTGTCGCGGGCTTCATGGCGGTAAGCCCTCTGTTCCTCAGTATACACGTTGTCCTGAGGCCCGCGGCAGGCGTGTTAGTACCCCCTAAAGATATATACGTTAACAGACAGACACGGCAACAAAAACAATAGCCCTTAGGGCGGGCTAATAAGGTCATAGTGCCTGAACTCAAATTGTTTGTTTCATTTTTCGGCTGCTTATATATTTTAACCACGGCAGGACATAGCGCCAGCAGTTTTTAAGCACGGTCAGAGATTTGCAAGACGTTTTTGCGAGAATCGTTTGTTAGGTTCCCACGGAGTCACTTTACTGGCTACATCGAAGGAAAAGGCGAAATTTTGAAAAATAACAAAGGCTCAACCTTATCACTCAAAAAATTTTGCTGCTAATAATGATGACTTTTGTAATTCCGGGACTTTGGAAACTTGATTGGATTGGATCTCCCTTGAGTTAAAGATATTAAAGATGCGTTGAATATTAAAAGCAGGCTACTTGAATTGAGTGGTTGAGTCCGACAGTCCTTTTTCATGTAAACAAATAAAAATGAAATATGAGTATATGAGCCAGTAATCTATGTTGAATCTTCCAATAATAATGTAATAAATTTCACAAGAGATGACGACATTGCCATTGCCATTGTCTGTTATTCTGAACCTTTTCTCAAACATCATCATTACACAAACTACTTACTGCAATCATGATTTATTTTATTTTAATTGTGGAAGTATATGTGTAATTACTAATTACAACTGACAGAGCGGCTACTAGTACGTATATAACATATAATGTCTAGTAGAACCACAAGGATTTGCCATACGAACGTTCGTTCTTCAAACAGTTAACTTTTGAATGTACTTCTGGTCATGTTTTCCTCTTCGATACTAATCATCTGGAATTATGCAGTTAAATTAAAACTAATGGCAATGATAAGTTCCAAAATAATTGAAATACAGCAATGACAGAATCACAGAATTTTCTTTCTACTTACATAGTATGTCTTCGACTTCTTATTTTGTACTGGTATCAACGTCATGATGATATCCGCCAACGCCACAGCAAAAATATATCAGGATTGAATATTAAATTATCATTTTGATTCATGATTTCTGATCAAGATTGGAATCAGACTGAATAACCTGCTTTTGGACGAAACATGAATTATGAAACAAAACTACGAAACTTGAACGTGAACAAAACGTGGAAACTCACAGCAGAGTGCATACGCAAGGCATATGCATAGAGATGTAGTTCAATTAATTGTAGATACGAGTCAACAAAAGTGACTATTTCTTCTTCGGGATGTTCTTCTGAACCTACTTCGGTGCCTCCGCTTTCTCCTTCTTCTCTTGTTGTTGTTGTGGCTTCTTGACTTTGGAGATTGAATATTTCATACCATAAGAAAGCTCGTTTCCAGAGTGTCCAGGTTGACCCTTGCAATACCCCTTCAATAATCTGAGTGGAAGTGACGCGTAACCACCAGATCCAAGAATATCCACCCTTGATTTACGGATGTGATGTACTGGAATATTTGAGAAGGTGATTTCTGCGCCCTAGAGGTGTCAATTGTAATGAAGATAAAAAAAGGAGTCAGTGAACCTTCCGAGTAATGAATCCAAATAGTCAAATTTAAGAACGTATTTCCAGTTTGTACCTGAACATGAGGCCTGTTGCTGTTTGTATGAACAACAATTGTACACTGATAGTCGTCAGCTTCTTCCGGGATGCCGGACACCAGTGTCATCCACCAGTATAAAGTTCCTTGTTTGTAGCTCGTAGTTTTGAGAAACACTTTCTCTTGAATTCGAATATAGGATGGATCGAATTCAACACCTGAGGAAGAGAAAGAGTGAACAAAATTAAAGGTCATGCATGCTTCTCGGTCATTTCTTTTGCCATGATTCACAAGCTCCACTGATATCATTCTCACATAGTATTGTGAGACTCACGTATTTTAATTGCAGTCGCCAATGTTGGAATCGTTTCAGTCACCTCACAAAACATGTCGTAGTCTTCAACCTGTTGTCCAGAGATTCCATGTTTTTCAATTAGATGTGTCGGATAGCAAAATAACTCAATAGGAACGTCGGAGCAAGAGGTCAATTTTTTCTGGAAGCACAATACTGGTCTAATATTAAACAGAACAGAAACAAAGAAATGCATTAACTATCTCGCAGGTCGCAGCTCTTGTACACAAAAAATTTCTACGTAGTACTAAACAACCAAGAATTTAGAAACTTACCCAAATTCACACTTTGCAACATGAGCAGCATTTTCTTCAGCAGTTGTCAAAACTGGACATCCAGTGTCTCTGTAGACGCATCCATAACGAGCAGTTCCAATAATGGATTCCAGTGCATAATTTCTTGATATGGTGAAACGATGATGGCAGTATGGACACGTTGGAGTCTTGTATAAACAATTTTGACAAA